>RJVU01053773.1:3555209-3566199 GCA_003731715.1 Anabarilius grahami
GAGACCTTTGTGTGGGGAGGCAGCTGGAGAGAATGTGGGGGTTCCTGCCACCTGGGGGTCATCTGGAGCACAGAGTGAGACGAACTGAGATAAATATATGACTGAATGTTAAGATGGTGTGTGTATGTGTTTCTGTGTTAGTTATACCTTGCTGGACAAAACTGCTAAATGTAAGAAAATTTAAAAATAGCATTTAAGTTAAAGGGTTAGTTCACCCAAAAATTATGTCATTTATTACTCACTCTAATGTCGTTCCAAACCCGTAAGACCTTCGTTCATCTTCGGAACACAAATTAAGATATTTTTGATAAAATCCGATGGCTCAGTGAGGCTTCTATTGCCAGCAAGATAATTAACATTTTCAGATGCCCAGAAAGGTACTAAAAACATATTTAAAACAGTTCACGTGAGTTCAGTGGTTCTACCTTAATATTATAAAACGACGAGAATACTTTTTGTGCACCAAAAAAACTAAATAACTTTTCAACAATATCTAGTAATGGCTGAAAACTGCAAAACACTGCTTCATACCTTTACGAATCTTTTGTTTTAAATCAGTGGTTCGGAGCAGCAAAGTCACGTGATTTCAGTAAACGAGGCTTTGTTTTAATAGTTCACATGACTTTGGCAGTTTGTACGCGATCCGAACCACTGATTCGAAAACAAAAGATTCGTAAAGCTTCGAAGTTTCATGAATGTGTTGTAATGGGCCATCACTAGATATTGTTGAAAAGTCGTTAAGGTTGAACCACTGTAGTCACAAGAACTGTTTTAAATATGTTTTTAGTACCTTTCTGGGCATCTGAAAGTGTTAATTATCTTGCTGGCAATAGAGGCCTCACTGAGCAATCGGATTTTATCAAAAATATCTTAATTTGTGTTCTGAAGATGAACGAAGGTCTTATGGGTGTGGAACGACATGAGTTTGAGTAATTAATGACAGAATTTTCATTTTTGGGTGAACTAACCCTTTAAAAAAAAAAAACTCAAAATAAGAAAAAAAAAAGTTTACAAAATGATTTGATGTGTATTATCTGATTGGATGAGCCATATTATTTTAAGTAATGTAAAAAATATCAGTTGAATTCCATTCAAAATATTAATGAGCCAAATGTTTTGTTTTGTATCCGTAATCTATATTACTTGTCAAAAGAATAAGTGTCAAAACTGCGGTTAAACTGGCATCATTCTTGTCTGCAACACCCAATCTTAAACTAGAGATAGATAAAATCAAACCCTGCCCTAAATTTTGCTGGTTAAATATTCTGCTTTAACCGGAAATCAGATTACAGAAAATTGGTACGCGTGTATAAAAGTGTACAAAACTCACCATCATCCAGCACCAGTGCGTCAGACAACGAGCTGTCCTCTGAGCCGATATTTGCTTCTGCCAAACAGACAAAGACAATTACAAAGCGAAAACTCCCACACACCAACACGTCAAACAAATCGCTGCAACCTGAGCGTAAACATTAGTAAATTCTCACAGCAGAGGGCACACACAGACACATACGTTCACACTGTTTTATAGGTCTATGGGGAGGTGTGATTACTCTTGCTCTCAGCATGAAAGACTTTACAGAGGAAACACTTAATGAACTCACAGGAGCTCAGAGAAAACGTTTTACAAACACAACAAACGTAATTCCTCACCCTCTATGATGAGAGAGGCACGTTGTGTGGGTTTCTTCCCGGAGCGAACGCGGTACTCGTTGATGCCATTCTCGATGTCTTGCAGCTTCTTCAGAGCATTCAGATATGACGTCTTCCTCTGTTTCTTCAGCTTCTTGCTGTTGATGTGAGGATCCGATGCTAACCGCCGCGCTGCCTCCGTTATCTGAGACTGGATGGCAAATTCTCTTTCCAAACGCTCCAATTCCTCTTCCTAATAAAAAAAATCGATGTAAAAACACACAGAATGCGTAAATTAAGCAAAAAACATGTATTTATTCACTTTGTGAAACTGCCAACACACACTCCATCAGAATAACAAGACAGCTACGGGCGCCAAGTTGTCTAGTTCTCACATGCGCATTAAGACAGCTAAGATATTGTGGCCTCTTATCAATGCCTTCGATTAATCACCCAAAATCAACAATCATCAGTCATGTACAAAGACACACACACTCTCAGGCGAAGATGACATTGTGACCTCTTATATAATTCATATAACTTCAGCTTTCTTATTTCACACACACATTCACATAGCTAAGCTCTTTTTTGGGGTTTTTGTAATCCTGCTCTTTTGGCTGACACTCAACACATACACAGCACTATCGCCACTTCCTCTGATCATGCCAGACAGGAGCTATTTATAGACCCCTGCACACACACGAGCATCTGAGTCTGAGTTTGGCTTAAAGGGCAGTTGATGATGAAACAATTGTGCAGCATCGCTGTGGTCAGGAGGTAAGGAGCTTGAATGATACCAACTAAATCAGACTATAAACAGGATGTCCATTCAGTCAGGTCGTGACTGTGGTCAAAGGGTCAGATGAGGTTGGATGTCACTGACCTCCCCTTTGGGCAGGATCTTCTGCTCATCCAATTTGAAGGCTGTGCCGATTTTGCGTCTGACGGTGGGCGGCTCCTCGCCGGGGTCCAGAGGGTACTCTTTTGGAAGTTTTCCTGTCAGCTCCTGAAACAAAACACACTATGTTACATTCTTGATCCAGCTGTTTGTATAAGTGTTTATTCATACAGGTATACATGAGTGTGTGAGATTAAGATACAAGTTCTGATCAAAACCTTTGTGTAAGCAGCAAATCCAGAAGTGACTGTTTGCAACACAGTTTTTAGTCATCCTAAGGTGTGCTTCCATTGTAAAGGTTATTTTAAACAGAAGTTTGCTGTCCAATAAGATGCCTTATTGTTTTGTTTAAAATCTACAGCAGCACTACATGTGTACCTATGGGATAATTAAATCCCAGAATGCACTGCTCAATGTTAATATAACATAGCAGAGTTAATAAATGGCAATTATAAAAATAAGTATATTAGAAAATAATTGTAAATGGAACTAAATTTGGATAAAAATTTGGATGGAACTAAATGGCTAATTTGGATTCCTTTTCATGATTTGAAATACTGTTCACACAAAAATATTCAGTGAAATTGTCATTTTCTCTGCCAAATGCACAAAAAATGTTTTTAAAAAAAAATAAAAAAATAGCTGCCTATGTAGACTGCAGACAGAAAGTTAACTCAAGTTTTCAAACAGAGCCATTATGCTGAAGTGAAAATTTGTTTCGGTTCTTACCGCTTCTCTGATGCAGATGCTCTTGAGTTCCTCTATTCTCTGTCTGAGTGTCTCCTCCAGTGCTTCCTGTCTGGCCCTCAAAGCCACCAACATGTCCTTCTTAGCGGTCTGGGAGCTGTCCGACTCTTGAGAGCCTACAAACACACACACACCCACAGGGTTAGATCAAATCTAGGGTTGACATCAGTCACATTTTACCAAATACGTATGTGTGCGTGTAACCTAAAGGTCAAAGATCAGAAATATTTAAAGGTCAAACAAGCATCAGCAGCTCCAGACTTCAGCTTAAACAATCAGACTGACCTTCTCGCTTAGTGAGAGGGTGTGTACTTCACCGCTTTCAATGCTCTGAAAGGGGCAAAATGTGTGTGTGTTTCCGGACAGAACTGAACAAAGGGTCCTAATAGGGGCAACATTGTTTAGCAGAAACTCCATGTGGATCAGAGCATAGAGCAAAGCTGTGTGTGTGCATGCATCAAGGTCTGAGATGTTTACAAGGAAGTCAGTGGAATTTTTTGGAAAGATTGGCAAGAATTACATAACAACAATGCGTTAATATCACCAGACAATGCTAAAGACATTAAATCAGTGTTTGTTTAGCCTGTGGGAGAACTGGCTGTTTGTGACACTGTGAACGAATGTGTTTTCATACACTGAAACTATGTAGCATCATGGGAAGTTTCCTACATCTCTGCAGAGGAATATAATGTGTCTGGTGTGTTTAAAGGGGATAATGAGTGTGTGTGTGTGTTTGGGCAGGCAGCTGTCTGGGAATCAGTGAAGGGTCAGCAGTAACAGAGAGAGAATACGACCGGGGTCACTGGCTGTGTCGCTAGTGTCAAGCCTACTATGTGTGTGTGTCTGTGTCTTTGGTCTAGGGTTGCACAAAAGCCCTGAAACCTCAGCTTGTCCTGTCACTGTAAATCAGACAATATGGCAATCTTACATATTTTAACATACACTACAGTTGGTCAAAAGAGTTAGTATAGACATTTATACTGTTACAAAAGATTTATATTTCAAATAAATGCAGTTTTTGAACTATCTATTCATCAAAGGGTCCTTAAAAATGTATCACAGTTTCCACTAAAATATTAGGCAGCATTTTCAATATTAATAATAATAATAAGTTTCTTGAGCAGCATATTAGAATGATTTCTGAAGGATCATGTGACACTGAAGACTGGAGTAATGATGCTGAAAATTCAGCTTTGCCATTACAGAAATAAATTACATTTTGAAATGTATTCAAATAGAAACCAGTTATTTTAAATTTTGATAATATTTCATAATATTACCATCCTACCCTATTTTTACTCCAAACTTTTGAACTGTAGTGTATTTCAGAGTAGTATTTGGAGTAGTGTATTTCAGGCTAGTATATAAAACATTTTTGTCTTGTCCACAATAAGACCAGTGACATGTATAAAATGAAGTAAATATGATCCATTTTAATGTCATATCGACTATAAGCTCCAAAACCAGCCGTTAGGTGAGCACTTCTAATGGCACATTTAAACAGCTGTCTTCCCAGAATCACTATGAACATACGAGTGAAGCAGAGTGGGAATTCTTGTCTCCTAGTTCCTGTGCGTATATGAGACAGGAGAATTTAGCTGCAAAGAGCTTTTCCACTCCACCAAGCCTGGATCTGCTGAGAAGCTAAATAAACCATATGTGCTTCCCATTGGAAAACGTCCAGCACAAAGATGTGAAAAGAAAGACGTTACGAGAAAAATCAGTAATGGGTGGGGTTCATGGGAACTCCTGAGGGGCAGAACTTTCCTGTAGTCAACCTATGAAGCAAATCTACAGCAAAGAAAGGCATCGCGCTGCAAGACACACAAAACACAGCATAATTCTGTCACTGGAACAAAGGGACATTGTTTTGGAAAGTGTCTATGTGAAATCTTTCTATTCTTTACGACACTACATATAAAGAGAAGGCAACTGAGGTAGTATGATCCAGTGTATTTAAACACTATTCGACAGTTTTCAGGTTGAATTTGCAATAATCAGCATATTAGAATGATTTCTGAAGAATCAGGTGACACTGAAGACTGGAGTAATGCACAACAAGTTTTTGTTTTCTGCTTATATAATCAAAACAGCATGGGCAGAAACAAAAAATATTAACTAACAACAAGATAAAAGCCTAACTTTTCACAATACAACTAACACCAGTGGTGGAATTACTGCCCTCCATTATTTCCCACTGAATAGTCTTTTTAAAGTGAATGTGAAATCAAAATGGATCTTGTTTACTTAATGCCTTATTGTGCACAATTCATGCATGTTTTTCCAAAGAAGGAAAAAATAGGCAAAATGGATAAACTTATTCTGCCTCTAAAACAGCTTTCTATGTGAGCTGACATAACGGAGTATGAACCCTTCCCCTCCATCTCACCTGACTCCATCTTGGGTTCTCCAATCAATTTCAATTGGATAAAATCGAGTGCTACTCTACATTTATTTTCTCTCTGAATTTTCTTTTTCTCTTTGACCCTCCACTAATCTCTCATGTGTGGTCAATGATTAAGAGGCTGAAGAAACACAGCCCAGATGAAAGGGGAGATCATTTGTCTGACACCATTCCTGCTATGAGCACATTTAATTCATGATACCTGACACCACAGCAAGAGTCCAAAATCAGCATCAAGACAAGCTGTTCTCACTCTCACCCCACAGAAAATGTACACACATGCCCACACCCCAAAACTCCCTGTGTATGACATCATCATCACCATGAGATCATAAACACTGGATTCACACATGTAATAGGACAAAGTGTATGAAGCCAAGTGCACATTACAAAAGCTTTTAAGTTTCTTTACAACAGTTGGAACGATAAATTTCAAACTACAAACTACACTTTATATTAGAGATATTGTTTAAAATAGAGATCACGATTCTTCCATGATTCTAAATGGATAACTAATCAAAATAACATGTAATTTACAAGAGGTTCTGACAAAATGTTAATTGCTGCAGTCTATTTAAATAAAACATTTAATTAATCTGAATTAATTATCGGTTAAAAATCAGTTTGAATGAATGATTAAATGACTCACTCAAATACTTCAATTGAATTAGCGTTTTTGAACGAATCTCTTGAATGAATGATTCAATGGCAAATCATTTTTTTAAGTCACTTACTGGTGTAACAATGTAATTGATATAATCTTTATTTCAAGCATCAAGATACTTTCAAAAGGAAATTTTGATCACTACCGTACACATCAGTGTTTATATCTGATCTATACATTTTTATCCCAGTACTTCTGTGATAATTTGAATGTTTGTAACACAGAAATAATGACACTATGTGGTTTGTGAAGCTGGTACATACCTATACATGACAACAACTCTCTGGGTCAGCGCTAACACCAAGGAAGATTTGAATGTTCCACTGTGATCGTACTTGTCCAAGATTTAATAGACAAAGCCGAATCGCTGTCATTTAGGAATAAGATTGCATGGGTGTTTGAATCGAGAACGCAATCCGTACAGCTCTACTTTATACGTGTGTGAGAACGTAATTACAGCTGTAATCGAGGAAGAAAATGATCTTATAATGGCAACTGGTTTACTATTTGTATAAAATGCAACAACGTGACAAAAAATGAGAAACTGTGAGACTTGTGGCATAACTGTTTGTGATTCTGTTCGTCACCTTTGGCTTAGTCAGGGTTTAAAAGACACTTCATATACAGTAATGTTATCTGACACTATCGGAGAAGAACAAAATTTTAACTGAATTGAACTGGATGATGACATTACAGCCTTCTGTAGAGCTGCTTTATAGCTGAATACATTTTTTTTCATAATATATACATTTTGCAGTACTGACACTATTGAACTGATTCAAGCTGAATAATGACACTATTGTCTTCTATAGAGCTGCTTATTGCGGAAGTGATCTAGTTCCATAATTGATGAACTTTACAGTTACTGAACTGAACCAACACTAGTTCTTCAGCTGAATAAAGACATTATTGTCTCCTGTAGAGCTGCTTATTGCGGAATTGAACTAGTTTCATAATTGATGAACTTTACAGTTATTGAACTGAACTTAACTAACACTGGTTCTTCAGATTAATATTGACACTATTGTCTTTCTAGAGCTGCTTTACAGCAGAACTGAATTCTATTTGCATCACTGATTCTGTTATTTTCCTGTTTTGAAACAATATGTATGGTATAAAGTGCTATATAAAAAAGCTGACTTGACTTGCAAGTATGTGTGCGTTCTGACCTGAGGACAGTAGGCTCCCGCTGCTCCCGCTGATGATTTTGCCTTTGCTGCCCATGTTGGCAAGTTTGGAGGTCTTGAGGGTTCCTGTTTCTGTCAGGTCTATGGCTATCTCATTCAGACTGCGCGCTGCGTGGATCTTACTCTGAGAGACAGAGACAGAGAAAGTGAATGTGCTTGCCAGCTGTGACGAGTGTGTCAGAATTTTCCAGGAGACGAACATTCCGCAGCTTTTAAAAGTGTAACAGAATCCTTGAGCAAGATCAGAGACAGTGTGTGTGTGTGTGTGTGAGAGAGAAAGAGAGAAAGTTCATGCAGCCCTGATGATTGCAGAGAGATGGTAGTCTAGATGGTGAGATGGTTAGAGGTAGACCTCAGAAACGCACAGGAAGGTTGTTGTAGTTAGGAGGTTAACAAACAAACACACACACACATTTGAAGACAGATCCGAAAAACATAAACACACTCACTTTGCTCTGTTTGCGGTCCAGGTAGAACTGGTGTTGGCTGATGGCCATGGCCCAGATGGATTTGATGAGTGTGGGACAGGCGTACCAGGTGTGCACAGCGATGCCACTGTGACCAAATGTCCTCCGCGTTACCGACGCCCTGCAGTTGGAGCGAACACAAACCGACTTTATATTCACTGAATTTTATGACATTGTGACGGTTGTAAAATGTTTATTATTGTCCAAACACATTTAAAACACTGTTATGTATTAACAGATGCACAGCATCTTTGTGTTTGTCTTTTCAATAAATACACTGACATAAAAAGTTACTACCTCTAAATTATGAACTCCGCTCAAAGCCACAGTAAAAACACACTGTTGAGTGTCATCTTATTTTGCTTGGCTAGTTAAGCTAAAGCTAAGACAAAGCTTATTTAATCTAAAATTTATTTGATAAAAAAATACAGTTAAAATGGTAATATTGTGGAACATTTTTACAATTTAAAATAGCTGTTTTCAATTTTAAAATATTTCAAAATGTAATTTATTCCTATGATGGCAAAAAACATTTCTTATTATCAATGTAGAAAACAGTTGTGCTGCTTAATATTTTTGTGGAAACAGTGATGGCTTTTTTCAGGATTCTTTTATGAAAGTTATGAATAAAAGTTTTATATTAATTTACATTAAAAGAAAACAAAACACAAACATTTCAATGATAGTGTATACTTCGATACAACTAGAGAGACATATATAAACATAAAAACCCAAAAATCCATAAAAATATATTGTCCACCTTATATTTATTAGCCACTTGTATAATATATTTTTATGTGAGAGATATTAAATGTGAACTGGTGTTAGCACATAGTTCTCCTTACAGTCCTGCAATGTATCAGCTTAACATACCACACACAGTGCAGCCCACATACACACACACCATTTACACTGTGGTCAAACCCAGTGCACGTGTGTCCTGTGCTGGGCTTATAAAAACCTCCAGCCCTCTCCACTAGAACAAAGATAAACAGCAGACCCTCGTGTTCTGACTCTTATCAAAACGATATTAGTGTATGTGTGTGTGTTGCAATGACTCTAACTGAATGACAGTGAACCTAACAAGAATGAAAATACATTTATAGTCCCTCATGCTGCAAAATAAACAGATTGTTTCATCTTCCTAAACTGTTTTGCTCTCTTTCATGTCTTATTTCCCCAGCCTCCAGCATTTCTGTGAACTCCCTCTGTGTTCACATCGTTTTGGGCTGTCGTGGTGGTTGTTTGAACAGCGTGAATGAGGTGGTTTATCTGTCAGCATCTGAGGCAGCGTGTGCTGCTGCTTCTGGCAGCGCCTGCTCTCTTAAAAGACAAACCAGCCCTCAGCACACACTGATGATGTCATGAGGGCCTGATTAAACCCTAAACACATCTTAATATCGATAGTCAGAATAAACTGAAGATCTGAAACAACCCGAGTTTTGACAGAAAGTGAGAGTAGCAGAGAATCAGAATAAACTCAAACCGCATCTCAATCTGGAGAGACAGACAGAAAGAGTAGGGTATGTTTTTGTTCATTTGTTCCGGTTGTATTTCAACCCTCTTCTCCACAGGACACAGGAAGTAAGAGATTTCAATCCAATAACAAATAGCTTAGCTCAGTGAACGCTTGTGGATGGAAGCCAACCAGATGTAACTATGAACATTTACCTCACAATTTTTCTCTTCAGGAACAGAAGGACAGAAAAATTTGTTTCCCTATCAAAGTCTGACATATTTTAGAATAAACAACAAAAAACTGACATGTAAATGCTTTATAAAGATGTTCCTCCACACAATAATCAACCTTATTTTACTCTTGATGCTGTAGAATATCCTATGTTTAAAGCTCAGTACATCATGTAACTACTTCTAATTAATTCAACGTGTCATGACATCTAAACAAACTTGTCTTTAAAATTCTTGCTGGGTTGGAGTTAAGTGCTCCCCACAGCACGTCCTGTCAATGTGATAGACATTGTAAGCCCATGACCTGTGTGTGTGAGCGAGCATGTGTAGGCTGTATTGTAGATTTACCTTCTCGGGTCATGAACTTCCACTGAGAACTTCTTCTCCCTGAAGTACAGATTCTCCAATTGTCTCCATTGGAACACCTGCGGAGATGATAGAACGCTTTTACAACATTCCCAAAACCTCAATCAAACATTCCACGGATGATGCTCCAATGTCTTCAGACTGTAAACTCCTTCCAGAAACTATAGGAACAGTAAAAGAGAATCCAGAACGCAAGTCCAAGCCAAGATATTTTACTTTCTCATTCACTTTTGAGCTTATGGTGAAAGTACGTGTGTAAAATCCTCCTTAAACACTGGGGAACAATGAGTTCTCCTCTGTATATGTGTAGAATGAGAGAGACTGTTTGGCTCAAGAGAGATGGAGAGAGAAAGCAAGAAAGAGTGGGAGGAGTCAAATCCTGTCCAAGCCTCTCCTCCCTCTGGGACACACACTTCCTGTGTGGGCGGGGTTTATGGAGAGTTCAGAGTGATGTGTTGTGAATGTGTGCTGTAGTAACCCCTGAAAATGCAGTGCTACAGCTTTGTTAAACTCCTCCACCTCTTTTCCCCTCATTCACTCAAGAAACCAGGTTCTGGTTCTCATTACACACCATCATGAGCACACACACGGCTGTCTGCGGTACACACACTGAACTCCTGGAGCCATCAGCTGCACTGACACAAAGAAAACACAAAAGGAAAGAGAGTGGCGGAGAAAGTGATATGAATATGCGCTTACTGAAACTATTGCTTTCATTTAAAAAGAACAGGAGAGAGCCATATATACATCTTTCCAAGGTATATAAAAGATCTAAACTATCAATTATGTCCACCATTACTGCTAATGTCATTTAAAGAACTTTGTATACAAGCATTCTTTTGCAGAGACCTTGATATAAGAAAAAAAGAAGAAAAATAAAGGAAAATAGAAATGAAGAAAGGATGGAAGAAAGAGGAGAGGGAGGGGGGGGGGGGG
>RJVU01053773.1:3566233-3600043 GCA_003731715.1 Anabarilius grahami
AAAAAAATGGACAGATGAAGGAAGAGGGGAGGGAAGGAACAAAGTTAGTTACACACACACACACACACACACAGACACACATGCAAAACTATTTCCACATATACGACTAGGATTGGGAATTAAGAACTGGTTCTTATTGAAAACCGGTTCCATTTTTTAAAATGTACTGGAACCAAATGATTTTCACAATAGTCGGTTCTGGAACCATCTCTCAGACAGTGCGCGCATTTAGCAAAATTATTTCTCTTTTGCTGCATATTGCACTTCAATGGTTTAAAATCACCTGTATTTAAACCGCAATGCTAAAAACTTAAACGATAAGCTTTCGTGACACCACAGCACAGCAACGTCAAGCGAGTGTAAACACGATTGGAACGATAGTCCAAAATCTCTACCGATTTAAAATTTCTACCGCTTAATCGTGTTTACCGGTATATCGCCCACCCCTAAATTATATAAGTCAATGAAATGAGAGAGAAAGACTAGTTATTGCAAAATAATACAAAAAGAATCACAAGAATACAGATATGTGAACCACAATTTGTGAACAAATGACTCTTTTTGCCCTCAGTTCTTGTAAACAATCTGTAAAAAGTCTCAAACTTGTTATTGGTTTGAATTGGTGTAATGACACGTTGGTGTTGTAATCGTTACCCAAAAACTAAAAATATAAAAAAATAGTTTTCAATAATATAAATTAAGTTGAAATTAAATAAATTATAAATATTAGATGAAAAACTGAAATAAGTTGAAATAAAAAAATATGTTGAAGTACTAAAAGTACCAAAACTGAAATAAAATAAATCAAAGCTAAACAAAAATATTTACAAAAAAATAACACGAAAACAAAATCACAAAATCACAAAATTAAAACTATTATAAAAATAAAAGCTAATTCAAAATATTAATACTATAAAAGTATGTAAATACTAAACTAATAATCATACACATTAAAGGTAATTTAATAATATAAATGGCACATTAAAATATGTTACCAAAGATAGTATTGTTTTTGTTTAGTATATCGTTCCTCAAAAGTAATAAACACTTTTTTGAAGCACATTGTAAAGTACAAAGTGCTGAACTATTAATAGAACTAATTAAGATAAAACAGAGGAACATTTTCAGGAAATGCATGACATCGTTGAGTGGAATTGGAACCAGAATAGTTAAATTCCTTACGATTTCCATGCCAATATATCACAGAGACAGTGTCACTGAACAGCAGAGAGATGTTGATGGTGTTAAAGTGAATGTTTCTTGGTGTTTATGAGATGCTTTGATGGTCTCATGGGACCAAGAACAAACTTGACCCTCAACACTTTCAAAACAACTTTTATTATGGAGATACTAATCTCTCTCTCCTTAAGAGAGTGGGAGGGAGAGGAAAAAGAAAGTGAGTGAGGCTACAATGTTCCATGACATCTAAACACTCTGTAGATCTCTGCAGTTATAAGAGCCAATGAGGCATGGAGCATTAACTACACCAGAGTATTTTGGGCACAGTGAGGTGGAACTGGGGACTTCAGCTATTGTTCTGGAATGAGACAATCTCAACTGTAAGTGTGCGTGATTTTGAAGCATGCAGTCACGAGAGGCTGTAAAAGAGAAAAGGCATTTCAAAGGGCCCCATGTGCCCAGCGATGCCCTTATGTGCTGAATCCTGGTTAGTTCCAGCACATATTTCACTGACAGCTGAACCGTGTTCTAGGCCTCGTGTTGTTTAGTTATTTAGATATCTGGAAACAGGGTTAAACCTTGTCCTGGACTTCAAAGGATTTAAAATGAAGGCTCACAGCCATAGTGATGGCATCCAGAGATTTGCCATGCCTAAAAACCCCACCTCTGTTCTGAAAACACAGATGTAGCTGATTTCCAATAAAGTACATATAGCTAAACTTAAAACTTATAAACAAAAGCATGCAAACACAACACATTCTCAAATGTTGAGTGAAATAGTCTATTCTCAATTAGATGGTACCTTTTTTATTAATACTTTTATTAATGAACAAAATAGATTTACACTACTATTCAAAATTTTGGGGTAAGGCTTTTTTTTTCTCAAAGAAATCAATACTTTTATTCAGAAAGAATGAAATAAATTACACAAAAGTATCGGTAAAGACATTTAGGTAACACTATTTTAGGGTCTTTTAAATAGTTGCTTATTAGCATGCATATTACTAGAATATTGGCTTTTTATTAGTACTTATTAAGCACATATTAATGCCTTATTCTGCATGACCATAGTCTACATTCTTAATCCTACCCAATACCTAAACTTAACAATCTTATTAACTATTAATAAGCAGTGAATTAGGAGTTTATTGAGGGAAAAGTCATAGTTAATAGTTTATATGTGTTCCCTATTGTAAAGTGGGACGTTTATAATGTTACAATTTTTTTTTTAAATAACTGCTGTTCTTTTGGACTTGCATTTAAAAAGTGTTGCAATGCATGTTGCAAACGATGCAAAAGTCATTGCAGTGCATTCTGGGATTGCCTCAACTGCCAATAATACTTACACTGCTGCCTTAGATTTTGGCCAAAATTAGCATAATTTTGTTGTCTACTATTTGAAACAGACTTTTCATTGAGACCATGATGCTTTATAATCTTGCCTATATAAGCAGCCTACTACGTTTTAGAACAGATAACCACTTAGCTGGCCAAAACCCCCTTATACAAAATGTTCCAATATAAGGGAGTTTAGTAAATGTCATAGGTGTGTCATCACTATGACTCACATTCACTGTGGTTACTTTTTGATATAACGCACAACGCCCACCCTGCAGTTTGTCTGTACATAGAATAATACAATAAAACCCCACCCCTCTCTCTCACAAATAAACACACACAGAGTACAGGAAGACTGTGTGTATGTGTGTGTGTGGCATGGTATTTACTTAGCCGGAGCTATAATGAGCGCTTATGACAAAAGACAGGGCATTGGAGAGGTCAAAGGTCACCAGCAGCAGACAGGATGAAAACAATCACCGGTGACTCGAGGGTTGCAATCTCATGATTCATAGCTATAGCATCGCATCGCATCTGGTAAGAAGTGCAACTGTATGCTTTTCATATTTGCTTTGCTGTTCATAAGTTTTATAAAGCACAAATCTTTTAGTTAGTGGAGCTAATAAGCTGATCCAAAGGAATCAGAAACAGCCACACACATGCCAGTTTTTGGGGAGTGGTCCCGGATTCGTCAGATGCACTAATGTTTCCAGCATGTTTTGTGTTGTCAGGGCGACAGTAATCCTGCGGGTGTCTACTGCTGGGTTTCCTGTTGCGGGTTTTGGAGTCAGGGAGGCTGCTGGAGGGGGTTTAGGTAGAGGACAATAGCTCTTGAGAATCACATGCACCACAATTCATCAATTCATGATAAAACCACAAATATACTGGTCACACCTCTGTAAAACTTAACACACACACTTTGGCAAAGATCCTCTGCGGTCTCTCATTAGGAGAGGGTTTAAATTAGTTTGAAAATCATTAAATAAACCCAACCACTAACTCACTAAGTCTGCAACTTTTAGTGTGTGGCATTTTTAACTGTATATCCCACAGTCGCACACACAGCCCACAGATGGAGAACAGCCACTAACCATTAGTGCATGTGAGCTTATCATCAAAACGCAAAAACGAGACAAACTGTGTAATGAGAACATCAGTGGCAATGACCCATCTGAAACGCAGATCAGATCAATAGAAAGTAGCAGCCTGGCATTTCATGCAGGATTGGACGTCTGATTGTCCTCTGTGATTTAAGGGGTGATGAACTGAGAAATAGAATTTTCCTTGAGCTTTTGACATATAAGAGGTCATCATACTATAAGAATATCCTGTAAGTTTCAGAGCTGAAAACTTCCTTGTTAGTCCATTAAAAGCTTTTATTGACACCAGAACCAGCAAACGACAAGATTTTCAAAGTGGGGATCTATGACGTCAAAGGGCAGCAAGCACCGCCTCCGCAGAAGAGCAACGCCTACTTCATCACTGCCTGTTTAGCCCTGCCCACCAATTCGTGCATGACATGATGCAATAGAATAGGTAGCCTAAGTAACATAGGCCTACATGGTGCTAAACCAGATCGAGCTACCATGCCGTAGAGGATTACAAAATATTGTGCAGTGCCTGGACTCGACAGTAATACAACATGTAAGTAACTGTGTTAATTTCAATGCCTGATCTGAAATGATTCTTGTACAGTCAGATGTTCTTTATTTGTGTGTCAGTAAATCAAACCAGTGACTAAATGTCAACTTGCGTTGTTTCTCTTAGTAGGATGAAAATAATCTGTTATTTAACGGTGATTAAATTATATAAAGAAAGCGATCAAAGAAAGCTCCGTCTGCAATCGTTGGAGCAGCGCGCGCTGAAGCTGTCAATCAGTGAATGACGCGCAAAACTCCCGTTTAATTCAACTAATCTCTTAGCGCATTTGCACTGTTAATGAAGATGAAAGCATTTGTTAGGGTGTAGAAATTGAGTTGCAATGACGAGATCACTGCTTTCATGTACTCAATATTTCTTTGATCGGCTACAGTGTTCATCTCTGCAACCTTTCATGCCACGATCTAAATATAATGCCATAGATCTAAATGTAATGCAACACTTTTCACGATTAGTTAACCTTGAGAGCTGTAATAGTAAAAACGCGGTAAAAGAGAGAGTACTTGGCTATTTCAAATGGAAAGATGTTAGCCAATCACAGCAGTGGCCGTTTACACTGAAGTCTCACAGCAGACACGCCCCTTAAAACAGAGCGTTCAAACCAGAGGGCTAAAATCAGGGTAGGAAAAATGCCTTTTATTTATAAATTATGATCATTTTGGTTGTAAAAAGCTTACTAACATTATAAGTGCACCCCAGGAAACATTATAAAACAATAAAACAATGCAGTTCATGACCCCTTTAAAGGAATAGTTCATATAAAAATAAACATTTTGTCATTATTTACTCTCACCTTCATGTCACTACAAACCTGTAGTGATATTTGAAAAATGTCTCGTGTTTTTTGTCCATACAATGAAAGTCAGTGGGGTCCAATGTTGTTTTGACTTGCACTGTATGCACAAAAACAGCAGAAACATTCTTCAAAATATATTATTTTGCATCCTGCAGTAGAAAAAAAAAAGTCATACAGGTTTAGAACAACATGAGGGTAAGTAAATGGTGACATCTGAATTTTTTGGTTGAACTATCCCTTTAAATTGTCCTCCAGGTTTAGGTGGATTTGTCAGTAGAACTATAATTTTGTTTGGTTTGTATCTGTGGCGTTTTTGCAGACGCGTCTGTTCTTCTCACTAGTTTCTCTTCCCTCCATTCTGAGCTGCCCTTTGCTGCGTCGTTTCATTTTAACTCTCGTTTTCTGTAACAGATCCTTCTCTGTAAATAGGCCTGAGTTTGGCTTTTCGCTTGGCTGGACTTTCTGCTTTGAACGCTATTTTTAGCTTGCGGTTTGTGGAAAGGTTTCTCTGTTCCTCACCACAGGCTGAAGTTTTTGCCTGTCCTTTGGAGAGAATTTAAACACGGGTGTGTTCTTTGAGAATGGAAAACCAAAGCCAGCGGGACGCACACCTGAAGTAAAGTCATTCTGACAGCAAGCGATTCTTTTGATTGAGACAGATTTGTAGCATTTCAGTTACAGGGTGTCACTGATTATCTGTCTGGAAGTTTGAGAATCTCTGTCTAAAGTTACCAAAAAACGTCAGGGGGTCAGACTGCCAGAGGTCATGACCTCTCTGAGGACACCACACCCGAGTGTCAGACGGTCAGACTTCTAATGAGGTTAAGCAAAGGTGACCAGGTGATGAACACACATTGACAAACACACACTTGAGGAAGCTCACACTAAGTTTCAAAACACAGTGACAGGGAAACTGCTTACATACACTGGATTTTCTGCAAAGCAGAGAGTTTTAAAGGAGAAGTTAGAAATTTTTTCTACTCCCTCATGAAGAAACAAAGAGTTTCATAAGCCACATTTTAAGAAGTGACTAGTTAGGTGGTTGCCTAAGTCAAAAAAGACTTATTTTATTGCCTAACAAGTGACGATCGCAAGTCTGATTGTGTAGAAAAGTCATGGCACACCTCTCCTCAACACGTTAAGGTATTGTTCAGGTCTGTAGCACAAAAGGTGCAGGACAAATTATGAGCCAAGAACTACTAATTAACATCAGGGAAGTAAAACTATTATGGGATAATGGAGATGAAGAGAGGACAAACAAGAGTCAAACTGTTGTTAGTCCACAGAGGAAAGAGGGTCTTACCTTTCTTGGTTTGACTTTGTCCTGGTAGTCATACTGAAAAATGCCTTTATAACTCAAACCCAGCCACCATGGGATACCCTGCTTATCCTGAGAGAGAGCAAGAGAGGGAAAAAGAGAGCATTAATACACACACGATGATAAGAGGAGAAGTGTCAGCTCATGGTTGATGACAGCATGATTATCTTAAACACACAGAGTCTTAAGCATCCTTTAACACTTAAGTAAAGCGCCGATATTGCAGGTCGTGAGAACATACGTGTGTGTATGTGTGTGTGTGGACTGACGGCTGTGCTTATAAATTTCCCCTCCGAGCACACTGACCCACCTTAACAGCGTAATAATGCACTCCATATGTGGGCAATGACTCCACTATACTCATATAACTGTGAGAGAGAAGAAAGAAGAAATCATTGATAGTATGTCATGTATGTTCCATATGCAAACAATTTACATTAGCAGCAAACACGTGGGAGTGGATCTCGGAAGGATTTGGATACTTCAGGCACACTTAAAATTCATGAATGACACTGCATTAGATATTGAATCAAAAGAAAAGAAAACAAGCACAGTTTCCAAGCAACACATGTCACTGAAAGAGGTTTTAGTATAAAACAAGTATAAAAGAATAGAGGGTTAAAATTATAGGTATAGCTAACTAAAAACTAAAAAAAATATATTGCTTGCTTTCTTCTATGGAACACAAAAAATAACAATAATGAAAGTCAATGGAGTCCAAAACATAAAATTCTCATTCTTGCACACCCTGTTACTAAACATGTTGATATTTGAGGTTGTCATCACCATTGACTTTCATAATATGGACAAAACAGTTGAAACGTACTTTAAAATATCTTCTTTTGTGCTCCGCAGAAGTAAGAAAGTCATTTTTGGAATGAAATATGGGTGAGAAAATGACAGAATTTAAATTTTTGGGTTAAAAGCATTTGGACACTTTCTGGTCGTCCAACTTATTGGAACATTTTGGACATGACAACATTCCTTCTGGCTGTCTTACTTGACGATAGCCTGGCCTCTGGACTGTCCGTTTAGCTTCTTATAGTGCTCAATGACCCGGTCCTCACTGCAACACAACACACACATATTAGAGGCAACAGATGACAATGTTCATGAGAATGTGGCTGTCAGCCTATTTTAACTCCACAGGAACACAAGATAGACAAGAGTGAAAGCTTACAGATGTACAGAGACACAGCCAATGAAACACAACACCATGAAGGAGATAAGTTCATTCTTAGAACAGGAAGTACACCGGCCTGCTCAATATGAATTTGTGAGTGAGTGTGTGCATCTCAAAACGGCAGCATCTGTGAAACCCTTCATTCGAATGAAATAGAATTTGAGGTAAATTATATTAGCAAATTATTCAAGGTAATCCTTTCCCATGGTGCTCTGAGAACACAGAGCAGATACATCTTGTTAAAACCTCTTCATTATCAGCTGACAGCTGTGTGTGTCTCTCACCAATATGCGAGTGAAGGGTGCTCCTTCAGTGCTTGTGTAGGCAGTGCTGGTAGTTTCTTCAGATCAGCCCTAGTAGCATCATTACTGTAAAAATAACACAAAATGCTCAGAAATAGTACCACCTAACAGGGCAAAGAATAAGCCAATATAAGAATCAGAGAACAGCAAGAAGAAGGTGACAAATGATGAAAAAGTTCTTTTTATTATTATTTTTTATTCCTTATTCTTGTGTGACTTATTTTTTCTCTTTATCATGCTATGTTCAGTAGAATTAATAATAATAATTGTACACATAAATAATAATAATTGTCATATGACTAGATATAATCTGCATTTTCAACCAATACATGTAAAAATGTTGATCAAATAATAAGTCAAGGTTTAAATATTAAAATCACATCTTTTATCACTTCCAGTTCATTTTTGAAATTGAAGGTTAAATTGTATATCGCTCACAATGTGCTCTGCACATTAGGGCTGGGCGATATGGCTGAAAACTGTATCACGATATCAGTGTTTCATATCGGTCGATATCGATAATTATTGATATTTTATATGACCCATTTAAAATAAGGACCAGGAGAAAAATATATTACATTTAAACATTTTTATTTTAAACTTAACCATCCTCTGATCATAATCCCCTCAGTTATTAAGACAGAAATGTCAACAACCATGGAAAACTCAAATAATTAAAATGTTAGTCGGCGCATATGCCAAGTTTGCCAACAAATGTAAATCAATATTTACATAACGTAATAGTTGTAAATGTAACTGTCTCATGTGTCCCGCAAAATCACATCTACTGTNTCTGTAATTTTTTTTCATCCCTAAAATTACAATACCACAGTAAGAAATATAATAAAAACTGTGAGCATTTAAAAATCTATTTGTGCAGCCGTCATATTATTGCTGTGAAAATAACCAACCAGCGCAATCATAGAGAGAGGTTTTCCCTCTGATGACAACTGAGCGGACAGCGCAAAGAGCTACAGCTACACCAGTAAGGATTTCATCTCACATACTGGATAAGAACCTCAAGAGCTGCTCAAAGCTGCCCATAAATCGATGATTTAAAGCATGTAATCATCCATCCTGATGTTAAATATTTCCAACGAACGGCGGCGATCAAGCGCAACACACGGAAATGGTCGAGCACCTACAGAAAAACGAGATATTCTCCATTTGTTTTAAACCAATACAAAATTGCGAAATTCAGACACGACTTTCTTCTCACGTTAATATTTCATCTAATGCGGGTTCTATGTCGTTATTATATTGAAAAATGTCGAGAGCGCATCAAATGCGCGAGCAATCTCTCCTCAAAGGCAGATTTCTCTGCACAAAACTGGACGCGCGCGCGCTCTCGCTCAGATATCACATCTGCGTGCTCAAACTTTTGTCCTCCTGCATGTGCAGCCGTGAATCTAGAATTGTCTTCTCTCCAGGATTTAATGTTGCCATAAGCGCAACATTATAGTGTGGGCACCCACCGGCAGAAACATTAGTCGGCGCATATGCCAAGTTTGCCAACAAATGTAAATCAATATTTACATAACGTAATAGTTGTAAATGTAACTGTCTCATGTGTCCCGCAAAATCACATCTACTGTCCTGCAACAGATCAATAGTCAGGTGGTCACCCTAGTCTAAAATCACAATGAACACTTTTCCTCTTTTATTTACAATTTCCTCGCTCGCTGCGGCACTCATTTTCTGCTTCTCAGTCGCCGGTTACTGAAGAGGAATCCAGCAGACCAGCACGAGACAACGAGTGCCTTTGTTAATGCAACCAAACTTGCTTCGCAACCTCTGTTTTCCTCCGACGAAGAATAAAAAATATCGAACGTTTTATCGAACACATTTTTTATTGATATCGATCACGTGTCTATCGCGATACATATCGTTATCGTTTTATCGCCCAGCCCTACTGCACATTTTGGCAAAGTTAGTAGATTATCAGGGTATTCCAAGCATACCAAATGTGCATACTGTGTACACAAAACAATAGGGCTGCCCTTGACTAAAGATTTTTCTGGTCGACTAGTAGTCGTTCATTTTAAAAGATTAGTCGACTATTCGCACGTTTATTAATAAACCATATAAATCATAATAATGAGCCTTTAATGCCTACATAGCCTAATCAGCTTGCCACAGCACACCGGCAGAAGCATTGAAAATGAATGCTTTGGGGGAAAACAGCAAGGAGATTGCTTAACATTTTAATAATTAATTGATAAACTAGTGTTTTTTGTATTTTCGGCTACAGTGATGAAGTTGACGATGCCGACCCGTCATCTCCACAGTAGTGGACACGCCTATATGCACATTTAATACGGATTACATAACCTGAGTATATTTGTTTTCCATTTGAATTGTTTCATTTAAAATGAGATATTTTTCGCTTTCTATAGATATATTTTTCATGTCTGTGAGGCAAGTTTACATGGAGTTTCGGTTTCTTTTTGGCTTTTCTTTCTTTTCAGAGTTTCTTTTTTTTTTGGCGCACTCAAGTTCACAGAGAGATATGGCAGAAAGCACACCATGTTTGCTTTCATTATTTTACAAAAGCACAACGTTTTGTTGTTATTGTGAGTGTACACAAATAAAAGTAGACTCTTTACAGATTCAAAAGATGTATTCATCTTATCTGTATGACCCAAAATGTAAGTGATCACACCGGTTCCTCCATGTTAGCTGTCATGCAGTAAGCGCGCTACTATTCAGCTTTCACACTCGGCACAAACACTTGAATAGCCGACATTTTTCTAGGTTAACGTTAAAGTGAGAGGCCATGTAAAGTTGCTACTACTTGTTTCAGATGGTAACACATATTTGAGGTCGATGAATGATAGGCGAGAGTTTGGATGTCCAGCTGTTAATGATCTGTCCGTCACGGACTGCATGACTTTGCCACTTCCTGTGTTATTTTTTTTTCCTGCGACTAAGCGACTAATAAAATTTAGGTCGACTAAGCCTCTTCTCGTCGACTAATGGTTAATCGACTATTAGGGGGCAGTCCTACTAAATAAGCTGCATACTGCAAAAATTAGAGCAGCATGGTAGTGTGCCACTCCAAACACAGAACGATGGAGAGGAAGTGTAATAGGAAATAGAGTCGAAGAAAACTATCAGACATACCGAGTGACAGAGTAAAGCTGGAAGGATGCACATGTGACAGATTTGTAGCTGAGATACTGTGTGTAGAATGTGTTTCAAGAGTGTGTATGTGTGTGTAATGGAGAGAGCCAGGGGTTAGTGTGTGTAATTTAACACTGTTTATCCTCTGCATTCCATTTCCTCCCCTCTGTCTCCGTTCCCAGGGTTCACACCCCCATATCTCTCTCATTCTCTCTCTCTCTCTCTCTCTCTCTCTCTCTCAATCTCTTGAATCGTTTGCATGTGCTTATGTGGGAAGGAGAGTTTGATATATGCCACAAATTGGATCTGCTTTCACTCTGCAATGACACACTGATAGAAACTTTGATAGTGTGTGCATGTTAAAGGGGTCAATGGAAGGTGATTCATTCATTCAAATAGCCTCTTACCTCATGAAGTCTCCTTTACCTTCCTGTGGGAGAGAAAAATGACATATTTTAGAATCAAATAATAAATGTGTTTGCTGGTAGACAAGAACGCTTGGAAAGATTGCATCCTCTGACACACAGAACTGTACATGTGTGTCTCAGTGGGGGATGTAGTCGCAGCCATCTGGACTGAATCCTCTGAAAGGTCAAACACACATAACATACCTGATACTACACCTGGATCACACATACACATCATAAAGGAAAACCATATTTCTCTAAAGTATTTCCCTCGAATGGTTAACTTACGGTACAAAGGAAACATCCTGTTTTAGATTTAAAATAAAGCACCCTGTCAGGCTGAAATACTGTAGTGACCCGAATATGACTCTATAATGCTTACACACGTGTGTTTGAGACGTACTGAACTTTATAAAAGTTCACTTCAAGGTTTATGAAGGTGCATAAAATGATAAACAGTCCAACATGACCTTACCTGTAAGATGTAGGAGGCCAGTTCAAACACCACCTCGCTGTCCACCTCTATGAGCTCCTGGAGACAGGCAGAGAAAAAAGAAAGAGACGGTTAGGATCAGGATCACAGCAGACAGGACATCTCCATTAATCTGTCTCTTATCTTATCTCTCTCTTTTTTAATGACCTGATCTGCTGACTTATCACTGAAGGGTCTATCTAAATCACTTCAGCTATTTCCTGTGTAATCAATAGCAGGACAAAGCCACATACACACACATGGGTTTTTGAGGGGTTATTGAAGTGTAGGGGGTCTTTATTACTTAAATGATCAAGACAAACGAAGCGATTCATTACCTTTGCACGAACACAAGAATTTCAGGAATGTCACACACACACACATTGGAAAGCTGAGTCTAAAGTAAATTGTGAGCAATGAGCTCTTGGTGGGAATGTGTGGTATGTGACCAATGACACACATTCACAAATACAGAATGTTTTTGGAAGAATTAAGCACTTTTTGAAACATTTTAAAAACTTCACCAATGCTGCATTTATTTAATAATAAATACAGTAAAAATAGTAATTATTGTGATTTTTTTTTAATAACTTTAACAATTCTGTAACAGTTTAAAATAACTGTTTTCTATGTTAATATATTTTAAAGGGGACCTATTATGCCCCTTTTAACAAGATGTCCTCAGAATGTCCCTGTGAACTTTCAGCTCAAAATATCCCACAGATCATTTATTATAGCTTGTCAAATTTGCCCCTATTTGGGTGTGAGCAAAAACATTCAGTTTTTGTGTGTGTCCCTTTAAATGCAAATGAGCTGCTGCTCCCTGCCCGTTTTCCAAAAGAGGGTGGAGCTTTAACAGCTTGCGCTTCGGTTGCTCAACAACAACAATGCTGGAGAATCTCACGCAGTCAAAATGACGACTGTCAGTAACGGTGTTCAGCCTTACATTGTTCAAACCGGAGTCGGACACTGATGGAGAGACTCAGGAAGAACTTTTAGAATGCAACTGGACGTTTCTGAATGGTTAATGGATAAATTTATGTAATTGCTGTGGAGTTGATTCAACTCATCGACTAGCATGTGCTGTCATGTTAATCTTTTGTGCAAAACCCGAATGGGGGTGGAAACATACATATTAAGGGGTGGTAATATAATAATAAGATCCCCTTCCTACGTCACAAGGGGAGCAAAATCTGAGCGGCTCGTTTTTTCACCAGGGATGCAAACAGGTACAGGGGAAAAAAGGTGAGAACATCGTGTGGGGGGCGGGCATGCTTCGCACAATATGTTTTTTAAGAAAAAATTTAGCTTTACATGCTCATTTGTAGTTACTTTAAGGGATTATTATATTATATATATATTTTTTAATACTGTATATCCAAAACTGTAATGCAGGATATTTAAGACAATATTGGCTGATTAGACGGCAATACTGAGCTAAACTGCAAACTCTTTGCCCTCTCTCTTCACCATTCCCACATCTCAGACCTTAAATACATAAAATATTCCCCTTTAAAGACATCAGTTTTTAAAGTAAGAGTAAAGGAAACAATTTACAGTACTTATTGAAACAACCAAGTACCTTTGTAAGACCCCCCCACCCCCATAAAAACATTTTCTCATTGGATCTATGCAAATCCCATAAGTGATCTATTTTGATCTCAAAAAGGTGAGTTGTCACTGAAAGGTGAGGAGTTTGCATCTATGTTTCACATGCTTGTAGTGAAAAGCTTGGCAAAAGTTACTGGGTTGTCCTTTTTCACATTTTCTGGGTTGGTAGATACACCAGGGACCCGATTATAGCACTTAAACACAGAAAAAGTCTGATTTTCATTTCCCTTTAAAATGTAAGTCGTTCCTGAATTTTCAGCAGTCATTACTCCAGTCTTCAGTATCACATGGTCCTTCAGAAACCATTCTCTGTCTCTAGTGTGGACTTCACTTTCCAACTTAACTAAGCTTAGCTTGGCATTTAAGATTTTTTTTTAATAATCATAAATGTTGAAAACAGTTGTGCTGTTTAACATTTTTTTGGAAACTGTGATATATTGTTTTTTCAGGATACTTTAATGAATAGAAAGTTCAAAAGAACAGCATATTTTCTAACAATGTCAAAATCTATGGTTACTTTTGATCAATTCAATGCATTTTATTCTCTGAATAAAAGTATTAATTGTTTTTAAAAAAACTTTACAAACACACATACATGAATTACACACATACATATATATCATGGAATTGACTATTTTATGCTGTATGCCTAAAGGATAGTCGATAGAAAAGAGCTTGGTAATGTGCATGTTTTAATGGTGCCATCAGCCAATCAGAGATGTAATTTTCCAGCAGCTCCAGAGCGATTTGTTACATGACATTTATGGCTTAGATGCTCCATGGGAACAGATGGAGGTAACAAATGTATGCACTTTATCCAAAGGGGTAGTAGCTAATACTGCCCTCTACTGGTAGAACAGTGACAACAGTTTACCTTATAGATGCAGGACTTTGCATTGAGGAAGAACAGCTCTATTGTGGCATTGTCCTTAAGGTAAGAGATACTTTCTATGTAGAACCTGTTGAAGAGAAAGTACACATCAAAAAAATGGTTTAAAAAATTTAGTCACATATACAATATACACAATTCCCAGATTAAGATTAGTTGAGAATATGATTCAAAATTGTTCAGTATGAGTATTGAGTAACCAATTCTGATTCCACTTTAGCAGGTCATTCAAACAGTTTCAATGAACTCACTGAAATAAGCTATTTATTATATACACAGAGTCGAAGACCAATCACTAGAGGGCATCATGAAAATTCTCTATTCCATCTTGCTGCCTCCATCCCTCTCAAAACCCACAAAAAGAAAACAATTTCCACTGTACAAGCTTCATTTAGCACTCAGATTAGAGTTAGCAGGAACTACAACAACAAACACACACATAAATAAGTAATTGTCTCAAAATCAGTATAAATAAATAAGTGGTCTCAGCATGACATTTTTCATTTCAGCTGAAGGCTCAAGCTGTGACATTCACACATGGACCGTTACACAGACACACACATAAATAGATATATGTACAGATGCATGTAAAATGATAATATGACCTTGAACATACACTGATGCACACAACAAACTTAAAATGAACCTTACGACATATGATACATGAAGACGAATGCTTTGAATCCGTGAGTGTGTAAACTAGCAGTGAAGAAAGTGATTTAGAGAGAGAGAGACAGTAAACGAGTGAAATGAGAGAGATTAAAGTGATTAAAACTATATTGACAGCTGGTTTAATTTGAGATGTGAGTGAGACAGAGTCTTACACGCATCAAAGACTTTAGCTCTCTCCAATCAATAGCCCAATCACGAGCAGAAAGGATAACACACATACACACTGATGTACACAGGACATCATGCATGCATTAAAACTGGGCCTCTACTCCAATTTAAACTGCACTTACATGCAATAGCTCAAGCAGAAGACATACAACTCTGCACGCAGCTATTAAAGCAAAATGCATGCTTGTGTATGCATGCATTTAAGTGTTTGTGTCTGTGTGTGACCCAGAAAAGCAAAGTGATGCAAGTGGAATAGACTGAAAGAAAGAAAAGCAATCCAAATGTGTCCTAACAAATGGGTGAAATGCTGGGCTATTTTAATGCTGAGCTTGACAGCAATAAACCAGCATCCACCCACAGCGAGCGTGGTGATGTATGACTGTGTGCTGATTGCGACTTACACAGTAAAATACTGTGAGGAAGCAAACAAATTTGCCCACTATAACTCTCTCGAGTCATACAAACACACGAGCAATAAATATACTGGCTGCTCTTTGTATTGGTCATATTTCGAGCCAGATGCAATTAAAATCTAAACGAATCAACCCTCCCAGCAGATATCTGCTCTCGCTCTGAAATTCAAACACAGTTTGATTAACACTCAGCTGTTGCCATGGTGCTCAAATTGCTGGGGGTGTTAATAAGGGAATGGTGGATTCTGATTGGCTAAGTTCTCTGTAACTGCCAGTGAGCTGTGGTTTACTGACCATGCTAATTTGAAAGAATAAACAAACACATGCCAATCACTGTAAAAGTGTGTTTGTTTGTTTTTTTGCAACTGTGATTTTTTTTTTTTATATTAAAATTTATATATATTAAATATATATGTAACGGGTGTAACGCTACATGTATTCGTCCCCAACCATACGGTATGGACGTCACGGTTCGGTTCATGCAGTTAGACAATGAATACAGTCAGTCACAGGCGATCCACACTCCAATCCAGAAGGGGGCGCGCACGGTCATGCAACGCTGTTTGCTAACCGCCAGAACAGGAAAAAGTGCCAAAGTAGAAGAACAGACGAGCAGGGCTGGGTTCCACTCCAATTTTAGACACACTCCCAAACTTCCCTGAGCACTTCCACTAGGGGGAATCCCTGCCACCATTTTGAAGTGCGTTCCGCTTTGTGAAGTGGACGTGGGATGATTATACGGATAGACCCTCGACCCCTCGATTTTGACCGATGTAGCGAGTCTACTCTGATGTACACTTCAAGCAGCTCTATATCCCACAATTCAACTTGATTGTGATGTCACAGCAGATCGCGCTTAACTGAAGTGTATGATATATTGATTATTTTGGGAATTAATAGCATTATAGTGTATAATATATTAATTATCTTGAGATTTAATCGAATAATAATTGTAGCTACCTTATATTTCACAGTCAAAGTTTACTATTGTTATTTTGTTTCATTTGTGTAATTTAATTTTTCTCCAACAGCTCATATACCTATAGGATTTTATATATTTTCTCAAACAGCTTATAAGCATATAGAATGTTGCATAAAACAAATTCATAAGTACAAAAGGGGTTATCAGCTCCATAGTGAATTCCAAGTGATCAAGGGCTTAGTGCGTATCATTTAAGCCTTATGCACGTGTTCCGCGAGTAGTGGACACTTGTGCAACGTAAGCAATGATGCACATCCAAGTCCACGAGACAGAGGGAAGTTAAGTAGTGAAGGGCATGAAAATTTGCAGTGGAACTCAGCCCTAGAAATGCTCAACCGGTGTTTCAACCGCAGAAAGACATCAATAAAACAGCTTGAGAATAATATATCATATAGCATTACATTTAACTCAGGCAAGTCATTTACTGTCCACAGCATGTTAGTTCACGAGAGAAATTAACTCTAGAGGGGAGCATTTCATTAAATATATGCACTATATTAGCTTATACATTTGTTATATTTACTTTACCTTTAATGTCTTAATTATTTTATGTTTAAATACATTTTTCATGAAAACAAGTTATGACAGTGTGTGTAAATGATTATATTTCAAAAATGAAGTAATTATTAGATTTAAAAGTTCATGAAAAAACCTGCCATATGTGCAATTTACATGTTCTGTATTATTATTTGAGTGTTGATTATTATATAAAAAAATAAATAGCAACTGAATTTAATCGTTTTGGCTCTGTAGTTAATTGTAACCTTTAATATTATAGTAATTTGCAAGAAAAGGCTCCCCTGTATATAGTTTACAGCATTTTTTTAATATATTTTTTTTTAATAGCTTTTTTTAATATATTTTATTTAGTTTAATTCATTGTTGATAATTCACAGGCGCATTTAAATGTCCAATTTGATGCTTAAAAACGCAGTTTAAACATGTTTATTGTGTTTTTATTGCCATTGTACTTACCTTACGCAGAAGTAAAGCACAATGGGTCCAGATTTCTTGGGAAACTCATGTTCCAGCACACGACGATCTAACTGCAACCAGCTGAAATGACCCCTGAAACACAGCCCAAGAGAAATGACTGATAGTATCTGTAACAGCAAGCGGAAATGTCTTGCAACATCTTACAATGTCTCATTCATAGTATCACATAACGTCATAAAATATAATGCGAAAAATGGGCCACAAGAGGGGTGTTTTATGTTCAAGATGTCATCACATGTGCATTTTCATGCATAATTTAGTCAGTGATGCCAAAATCTAAAGCACTCAGGAAAGTATTGCACTGATACATGTATAAAATACTGATGCTAGTCCTAGCAAGTACCACTGACAAGCCAACACGATGTGTTTTAAATTGTATTTGTATAGGAAAATTTTAACTCACACTGTGTGTGCACTTGTTTCTGACAGAAATCCATTTGTCTATTTGCATGTTGTCCTTGGCGACTGCAAACTGTCAACCCCTTGTTGGGAAGGATCAGGGGGCGGATCAAAGGTCACCAGACAAGATTTCAAAATCTTTGAAAACTATAACACATTCCCCCAAGCACGCTAGCAGCAAGAACAGACGTGATGCTGCTCTTGAGTGTGTATGTGTGCCTTAAAGAAATCATGCGAAGATACGTCTAACAAATGTTGCACAGCGGTAGGTCACACTGTGTAGGACTAAATGAAAAGCTGGTTGTCACAGAAAGTGAAGAAGGGAGAAAGAGGGAAGCCAATCATCTCCTGTGGCATTATCACAGCATGCTCACTCATCCACAGTCCTGACACAGTAAGAGAGCTGAACTATTCATGACTACAGCTTCATCTGACAGTCTTTTTTCATAGGTTAGAGTTAGGTCTAGTTTTTCATGGGATGTGCTGGGTATACGTACGTCTCATCTACGTAAGAGATTCCAAAATATTCTTTCTCCTTCAAGTTGAAATGGGACGCCACCAGGTCTAGAAGATCCTTCGCCATTAGCTTGGGCTGAGAGAGAAAAAGAAAAAAAAAAGTTAGGCTTCATCACAAAAGAGATCTTTTCATTCAGAATATACACACAGACAAAAACACCCGGATACACACACACACACACACACACACACACAAGGTCAACGAGTTGGCAGGCTGTGAGCGTTGTATTCTGATGAGTATTGATGCACTGCAGTGACTCTGCAATTTCATGCCCACACAGTCTGTAGTCTGTGTGTGTTGCATCTTGAACAGAACTTGATTTGATGCAAAAATAATCTCCAAAATATGTTCATATAACTGGCATATTTGCTCTTAAGAACGAGAATCATTTTGATGGTTCTCAATAACAAACTACAGAGGTTTTTGACTTAGTGATGACACACACCCAGAACATTGTGGAAAACTGAGAAACACACCAGTTGTCACGCTGTCTATGATTCTGCTACCTCTGGGTTTTCCCTGTGTGTATAAGTGAGTGTAAAGTGTGTTTGTCAGAGCCAGTGTGTGGTAAACCATGGGTGTGTCACTGGGCTTTGAGCGTAGACATTGAAATCACTGGCGTCCTGGGACATCTCTGTACAGCTTACCAATCTACCAACATCCACACACAACCATTTATAAGTAGAAAGCATTTAACTTCCCTTTCCAAAACCATGTGACAATAACAATATACTCATGACTTGTTAGTCATGTCAAATTCACATATTAGTGTTTTTTTTTTTTTTTGTGTGTGTGTGTATACAAGAATGCATTTCTGTGGGTATACAATACCGCTCAAAAGTTTGGGGACTGATTTTGACTGATTATTTAAAGAAGTTATTTTGCTCAAAATGTCTGCATTCATTTGATCAAAATTACAGTAATATAACAGATTTTTATTTTTATTAATTTTAAAATGTAATTTATTCTGGTAATAGCAAAGTGTTTTTTAGCAGCCATTACTCCAGTCTTCAGTGTCACATAATCCTTCAGAAATCATTCTAATATGCTGATTTTTTTTATTCTTTGATGATTAGAAAGTTCAAAAGAACAGCATTTATTTGAAATAGAAATCTTTTGTAGCATTATAAATGTCTTTACTCTCACTTTTGATCAATTCATTGTGTCCTCGCTGGGAAAAAAAATGACTCGAAACTTTGGATGGTATTGTATGTTTGGCTGTGTATACATATACATTTTGTATATGGTTTTTGTGTTTCTTTTTATATGTATGGTTTACCTGTGTTTGTGTGCACACTTATTATTCACACAATTATATGTTAATAACAAAAAGTACTTAAGTAAAAAGCACTGAAAAGAGCCTGAGAAAGATCAAAAATCATCAAATCAAATTAAAACAAGATGTGCACTCGATATGCAGAAACATTGTGTGCATGAGCCTGTGTTCAAAACACTTTAATTACTGTTTCGGTTTCAACACAGACCATTCTGAATTAAGAACACACATAAATACAGACACACAAACACACACACACACACACGCACACACAGCAACAACCCTCTTTATAAGAGAGCCAGCCCACCCACACACACTAAAAATAGCACAGCAAAATCTGGAGCAAAAGTATGATCACTGCCACAACCTCTGCTTAAAGCCTGTAGAAGTACAAGTTTATCATTATTTTTGTTGTGTATTATTACATTTTAAATTGTGATGTAGATAAAGCTTTGATGAAGGTAGCTCTTAAAACCTACTTGTTCCAAAACCTAGTGAGCTGCCTACCTAGACCTAGAAAGGTACTCTATCATAAGTACACAACAGTAAGCATGATGTTATGCTGCCAAATAAGATACCTTATTAAACAGAGAAAAATATCAACAAAAGTTCAATCCAAGTAAGAAAGTACTATTCCTGTCAATAATATCATGTGCTATGTATTTTTACTACTCAATATAACAGCAATTACCAAACTTTTTTGTCAACCGAACCCACTTTGACCTAAAATATTTACTTGAAGTACCCTCTGAGATTTTAAGTTAGTATTTTGATCATTTAACAACACATTTGCATATTTATGGTTAACTGATGTTGGTACGTACTACATAGAAGAAGATGAAGATAAACACTTATTTTTTTAGTTTAATGTTTGATTTTGTGTTTTTTTTTAATTTAAAATTATTTATTTAAATATTTCATTTTTATGATTTAATTTATTATTAGCTTTTCATCAACTCACAAACCCCCTGGAGTTCCCTTGTTCCTTTCCCAGGAGTTCATGAACCCGTTTGGGAAACTGAATTTTTTTAGCAGGTTTTAGCATGAAATAAAACCTGCTAAACCCTCCTGAATTCCGCAGTGTGTCTCACGTGAGGGCTATTTGTGTGGCCAGAGGAGTTTCAGCCAATGTAGAGCATCTCAAATAATCTCAAATGAGGTTCTATTTCAGTTAGATATTGCCTTAGAAGGCAGATGCCTATGTAAAACGTAGGATTTTAGAACAGAAGCAAAGTATCCTCATACAGTTTTTAAAAAAAACTTTGCGGTCCTCTCTAAATCATTACCCTCCCTTCAGGTCTGATCTTAAAAACCAAGCTTTCAGCAAGACATCTTGTTTTAGATATTCTTTTATCTTTTTTGCCGTTAACGTTGTGGTTATTCACACATGAACCAGTCAGTATATTATGAGATTGTTCACCTCTGGTTCTTCAGGTGAGACATGCAACTCTGTACCACAATCAATCAACTGGCACATTTAATCTCCTCATTCAAAGCAACGTGGTGTGAAACAGCCTGCTTCCTCAATTAGCCAAAGCAACTGTGTAAGCGAGTGTCTGCGGTAAGAAGAGGAAGTGGGTTTAATATGACCGCAATCTTCAATCTTCACCCATTTGTGGCGGTGTATGTGTTTGTGCAGTTGAGAAAATGAAAAGCGCTAAAACTCAAACCATATCCATTTTCTTAAAGAATGACAGTATATTCTATCTCTTTCCACCTCATTCTCTCTCTGTTTAGACTCCAGACTTGATAATGACAGTAACTGATATAATAATGTGTTCAGAGTTTCTGAAATGTGCAGATAAGAAGGATAAAGCATATTAATATCCTGTTAGTGTGCATTGAGGGCCATCAATATGAGCGCTATATGGTTTTAACAGATTTAATGTTGGATGGCTATCATCTCCTCTCTGCTATTACACTTACAGAGGTTGATGCAAATCACAGACACATGTTTCCACATGGAGAAGCATGTGATAGCACGTGTGGCCGTGAGGAAGAATATCCGGACTGTTGTGATTTAATATCATTAAACAGTGGGTGTCGGATCAGGACGAAAGAGCGATGACAAGAACATGCGCCGTAAGGTCTCATCAGGTCTAGATCACAGAGATGAGAGATGAGTCATCTTTCATCACACAGACTGACTTTAACACAATGATACCCTAGTGTTTTAGTTGAGGATTTATCACTGTTAAAACACGTTATATGATCAAGAATGCAGACTAGATACTGCCCTACTCTGTACATTGTAAAATAATAAAATTCACATCTGAAGCAGCATTTATACATTTTAATATTTGCATGTTTAATCCAAACAGCCGGTGTAAATACATTTATGAAGGAGGTTCAATCAAAAAAGTGAGCTGACTATTGGTTTTTTGGCAGCTACCTTCAGATATGGAACTTTATAAATGGCTGATTTGGAACGCCCTATAGCAATGGCAATTCTGTGCAACACACAAATAGCAACTTCAAATAAGTGCAATCCCCTAAAGAACATTAAAATACATAGCACAATCAGACTGAACTCTTTTTGTTAAACGATTTATAAGTATTTATAAATCGGTTAGTTCCTGTCCTTGATCCTGATTGGTCAATAGCTGTGTTTTATTCACTATGACCGCTTCACCAAAAAGCATTTTCCTTCAGGTCAGTCCTCCTATGTTTGTAATAAAAAATCTGTTTAAATGTCTGATGTATTATCTTGTCCTTTTAATGGTTAAGGGGTTTTCCCGTGACTGACAGTGCTAGCTTTGTCAGTTGCGTCTTGTTCCATGTTCACAACAATTCAGTCTTTTCAATGTAAAAGTCTTCGCTACTGACTGACACACTTATAAAGACAGTCTTTGCCGCCATCTAATGGCGTAATAATGTAACTTCTGTTGCTGTTCCCGGTCAGGGACTATTTCTTCCGGCGGAAGGAAGGCTTTTAGTGAAAGTTTACTTCATGAAAGTTGCATTGATACATATTTTTGGCTTTAATATAAAAGCAATAAGGTACTCGAGGCTAGTGCTGTATCGTGAATAAGTCACGGCTGAAGGGGTTGCAGGCACTCTCCGCTTCGCGTCATGCCTAACAACCCCCTTCAGCCGTGACTTATTCACGATACAGAACAGCCTCTCGTACCTTATTGCTTACATAATTCTTGCATTTTACACTTTTCTCTCCTTTCTTCTGCCATCTTGGATTATAGTTTTCACTGAGCTTGTCGCAATACATTCTGTGATTGCTTTTTCGACAGTGGATATATGTGATCGATTTAAAATTGTCTAAGGTATCTAAGAGGTACCTAGTCTAAAACTAAGCCCTTATAGTACTTTTTGTGTAATATTTAGCACCTATATAACTCAGGCCGCATTTACACTACAGGTCTTGATGGCCAATTCAGATTTTTTGACTATATCCGATTTTTTTTGACAACCCGCTTACATCTTCTTTTAAAAGTGACCCGCATATTCGATATCTGCATTTACACTACACTTCGTGAAACAAACAAAAATTAGCATTATGATATCAAGAAATCAATTTCAATAGTACATTGGGTTTAAGTTATTGACATAGAATGCATAGAAACATTTTTAATGCAATAGTTTTATCCTTACATCAAAACAATTTTATAGTACAAATTATTCCTGACAGTGATTATGTATACAGATCTGTGGGATGATTGGGAGAGGAATAATAGTCAGGTGGTAGAACTTTTGTTAAGCACATCAAAGGTTCTGGGTTTGAATCCACCCTCGATGTCATAGCCTTCCATGGGTCAAACACAATGAAAACAATAACTACTAATCACTATTTTAATTAATTTAAATTAGTGAAAATTTTGGCAGTGGAAGTACAAATTTGAAACACTGGCCCAACCAGGCCAGTAGAAAAGAATCCTTAGCATTGAGCCTTGCAGAGTGTAAACTACATTTAAGAGGAAGGATCGAGCTAGAACACGAGAGAACCTAACAGCACCTGCTTTGACTCACCATGGAAAAAGACGAACACATACTAAACGCATAATTCACAAAATTACAGCCTGTTGCGGAGAGACAGGTGGGAGATGCTAACGAGCAGTTAGACAGCTGAGGATGTATAAAGCAAGTTTATACAAAAATCTGATAAAAATACTGTTGACAGCTGTTATTGTAAGACGGTCTACCTAATTATAAACTAAAATCATGTCAAAACTGCTAACAAAAAAATAAAAAAAGGAAACACAAAAGAATTTACCTCCATTAAAGCCAATACAGATTGGATGTTTTCAAAAGCATTGTATGCAAATAAGACTAAAGACGATGATACAGCATCAAAGTTTAGTCTATAACGGGACTATAAAATCATTCAAGAAGATGTTGCCAGTCGCACAGTGCAAGATCATCCACGATAACCTTCAGAATGGTACATTGCCTCTAATGAGATGAGGAAGAACAGAGGAAGAGGAGGCAGTTAAATGAGGCTCCAGAGACATCCAACAGAGACCCATCACTGAACCAGTCAACGATTTCACCACTGCATTTGTAAGAAGTTTTACAACTTAAAGGGTTGTCAAACTGGATTTTAAGTGTGAAAATGACTTTGAATCCTGCTACAACTTCAATCAATGCAGAGTAAATAAAACATTTTTAATTGATTAAAATTATATCTAATCAAGTTCTCCACGATCAGTGTTATTTTAGTATAATTGATATCCTATCATAGTTTTTAAAATTTGAAATTTAATTTCATTTTTATATTTTCATTTTCATTTTAGTCAAATGTTTGGTAAAGCTGTGTTTCCACTGCAGGAACTTTTCCCAGGAACTAGGGTCTTTGGGGAGGGACCAGTATCTAAATGAATTTCTGGGTAAAAATTTCCCCCTCAGAAAGTCCCTGCTCGCAAAGTAGTACTTTTTCAAAGTTCAGGAAATTTCGGGGGTGGGACTTGGGCACTGAACATGCGGGTTGGTTGAGTTCACGCAGCATTTTTATTGGTTGACTCCACGCAGCATTTTATTTCAATCACCATTTTTAAAAGACTGTTGCGGTGCGTGCAGTAAAGAGTTGTTTGCTATCGAATCAACAAGGGAGTTGAAAATACAAGGACGAGGTTCAGGCTTTATTAAGCTTATATATGGAGGACGAAATCCAGCCAGAACTAGAAAGTCGCGTGCAATCCTACGCAAAGTCCCTTTAAGACAAGTCATTTCACTCGGCGGTCATCTTTGAAATGCCTCTCGGGCATGCAAGTATCTCCTATAGCTCCTATCTCTTTGAATGGGGAAACATCAAATTCTCCAAAGCTGTTTGTCAAGCTTTTGATTAAATTTCATATTTGAAATCACCAATAAAATCTGACAACAACTGTCTCATAAATTTTGTTTCTAAATGCGCGAATCATGACAAAAAAAAAAAAAGTATTTTTCAGGCTGGATCAAGCTAATGCACAGTCCTAAATGAGCGTCTCGTGTCTCATTTCTGAGAAGCGCATCTGACTGTTTCTATAGGAACCGGAGCTTCTAACAGCCGCTGCAGCATATTGTGCTTCAGTGGAAACGCGGCTTAATTTTGTTAAGTGTTTTTTTCATTCATATTAGATTTATTTTTAAATATATCAATATTTTTTTTATTAAAACATTTATTTGGTTAATAACTTGTATTACTATATAATTTTGTATTTAAGTTTCTCATGAAGAAATAAAAACATTATGCAAAACTTGCAAAATGAAAGTTCTGTGAAAAATCTGTGACGTTTAGATTTTCAAGTGGACAAATGTCTTTATGCCAAGCAAATTTACTTGTCTCCAAACTTAAAATTCAACACATAGGTTTGCGTACATGTTCTTTCACATGCATATGAATGGAAGTGTACAGAATAGGGCTGCACAACACTGGAAAAAACTGACATTGCGATATTTTGTTTTTCTGTGATATATATTGCGATATGAAATAAATTCACAAGATTACTTGAATAGCTCTATTTGGAAATAATTAATTCTAGAATGATTGGGTTAGCACAGAAAACAGCGCGCACAACTGACAGGAGCTAAAACACGTGCAAATGATGAACTTTCACTCTATGATGGTTAATCTTTGCAATTAATCAGAGAATCACGTGCGTTTCAAAATGTGGTTCCTGGTCTGCACTGATTAACGATCCCTATACTAGACATTGCACTTCCTGCGATGTGACTATCGCGGATGTGCACATCGCGATATCGATGCTAAAACATTACATCGTGCAGCCCCAGTACAGAATGCAAAATCTAGTGTGACAGCCCCTTTAGTTATCAAAGTTCTTTAACATTACCCTGTTAGGTACATCAACAAAATTTATCTTACAGAAAAAGGGAAGAGCTGTTCCTCAAGGAACATGCAGATAAAAACTAACTTGGAATAACACCAGAATTCTCAATAGCCCGATTAACCTACACAACCTTCTCCAGAACATCTGCCCACATGGAGAGAACAGGCTAAATCTTTTAGCCAATGCTAAAAGAACATATATCTAAGTACTCACGACTAAAGTAGGACAAATGTGTAAAGATTATGGAATAAGCGTTTCTGCAACAGCTCAATAAATCATAAACTGAAGAGAGTGAGGAAATACAGGAAACACTGCCTTGTTTTTTCTACTCTTCCCTCTGCCTCATCCATTCTTTTTTTCTCTCTTCCTGGAAATCCCTTCTTTTCCTCTTCCTCATCCTCTTACCTGATTGTTAAGGACTCTTTCACCTCCTCTCCTTTCTAGATTTCTCTGTTTATCAGACCAAAACTGCAACCGCAATCAACTCAACCAGCATTTTAGAGGAGAGAAAGAGGGTATGCGGAAAATGAGAGATGGAGAAGGCAGAGAAATTACATTTCTCCAACTATGATGGAGTTTAAACTGGATTGGAGTCTAGAGGAATCAGGTCACCTAACTGCACCTGACAGGCATGAGAGAGAGAGAGAGAGAGAGAGAGAGAGAGAGAGAGAGAACAGACAAAAAAGAGAACAAAACAGAATACAAAAAATAGAACACAAGAAGAGAACAAAAGATTTGAATTTGAAATTTAAACTTAAATGAAAATTAGAGATGTTGCCTTGCCAAGTAACTGAAATAAAACAAGTTTAATTATTTTTTTAATTTTTTTAAATTAAGACGATACAGAAATATTAAAAAAATAATAGTAATAATAAAAGACAAACTTAAAACTAAAATTAAAATGAAAATATTAAAAATAAAAGCTCATTTTAAATATGAATAAATAGTACAATAGCATAAAAATAATAAAGAATTAACAGAATACAATAAAAAAACAGAATAAAACATGACAGAACAAGACAAAGGAGATTAGAAAAATAGAATAAGAACTTTACTTTACATGTGTTCAGTGACTAAGACGCCACAGGCAGCGTTTACCTCATGATTAGGGATTTCCTGAGAAAGTTCATGTGAGTGTGAGTGTTGAGGAAACAGAGTTATGCTAAGGAGACAGTTCTGTTTATATTGAGGTCTGAGGGTTGATGGGGCATGAGAGACAGACAGTGTTGTTATGGAAACTGAACTCATCCTGAGAGAAGATGTTTGCGGTCTGATAGGAGGATTTATAGAGTGTTTTGGGCAGGAGGGGGCCACTGTATGCATGATTTGAGAGGCTGCCTGTTTGGGTCGTTAAGGGAACCAAAACCTGGCAGACTGACTATTAGTGGAACTGATGTTTAAAAGACACTTGGGAGACAGACATATGCATACACATATGATTGAGTTCAGGGCAGGGTGACCTAACCTCAGAGTCTCTTTGGCCATGAAACCAGAGAAGGGCATAAAGAAGTCATATCACACATACACACAAAGCAAACATTCAAAACTCATACATGCACAGCCCGATAAAGAGCCACCTATTTCCACAAGACATTAATAAAGTCTCAGAGGAACAATGAGGATTTCCCTTCCCAGACAAACGAGAGGAAACCTCAAACCTTATCACAAAAACATGCACTAAAACTTCACACCTATACATCAATATTAATACTACTTTAATATTTCTGCACAAATGCTTGACATTTTGCTGGTGAATCGAGTCAAACATAATCATTTATTTCAACAATACACTTACGATCCTACAATATCACATTTGGGTCATGTTGTTCCATTATCTGCATTATATGTTGTCTTACCTGTACCAGGAGCTCCAATTTCCTGTCATCCAGGAGATGGACCTGACATCTCCGCCCTTCCGTCATCTGTTGTGGAGGGAGAGAGAGAAAGAGATTAACGAAAGCACATTCACAGCAGGGTGAAATCAACTGTAAATACTAGGTCATGGTGACATGACAAAAATAGAAACTCTCCTTCCACACATGCAGCGCAATTCCCACTCAAGCAGCAGAATTCAATCTCTTTCACTCCCACACACACACACACACACTTTTAAAGTGAATTATCTCACACTTCAGCGCTGATGTTGAGTAGCTTGGATTTTTTTTATAAGGATGTCATAGGTCTATTTTGATTCAACCCCTTCTGGTTAAAACATATAGTTAAAGCTGCAGTCCGTAAGTTTGTCGCCATCTCTGTTTGAAACATGCAATTGCAGTTATTTGCGGAATTATCATCTTTATGTGGGTTGTGCATTGTCACGGCTCCTCAGGGCGGATGGATCTAATGTTTGCTGTTAGTCACCGCACCGGTGGATACTGTACTGCGGAATCATAGATTGTAGTCTTGGAAGTATGACCAAAATAAGAATTTTCACCGGAAAATGTCATCTGAACAATTAAGTAACAAATCTGCCAAATCTTTGCTGTGACCAACTGAGAAAAAAAAAGCATTACAATAAATTGCGCTACCAATGGTGATTAAATCCAAGGATTGCTTAGCTTATATCACATCAAACCATGCAAATTAATATTATTTTTATACTTTGCTCTCAAATTGTTAATGTTAACAACATCAGCATTGTGTGACTATGTGTATTTAGTTTGTATTAGCGTTACCTGTAGATTTCAATTTCTGTACAGTCTAATCTCTAACGTTAATTTGTCATACCATACAATCCTCCATCAAAATGATAAGTTTAATTATTCCAGCTGCTGAGAAAAGGCTATAAATGATCTGTCACCTGCAGCAATCTCACATCCAGTATAGCCTACAAGCTGGGACTCGTTCTTTATGTAAACAGACGTGACATAAAGACGCAAAGACGAACACTGACATGCTCGAATTTCCCGCGGAAACCTACCAGTACCAATCGAATTAGAATACATTATTAGAAGCTTAACATTGTGAATCGGGCTAAGGTAAGGAGATGCACAAGGAGTTGAACACTGGCTGGTTATGTACTTGCTCAAAAATAGATTTTGGATAATTTTTAACCAAAAAAGTTACAGACTGCAGCTTTAATTAAACACATTTAACTTGGCTACCACCAATCTTTACAAAATGTAGAAATAGTATTATAACAAAAACAAACAGATGAAAGGCATGAAGTCTCACAGAGTACATGCAGACTTTTATAATTGGTCAGAGATGAGATAATGACTAATTTCCAAATAGTGCTGTTTTAATGTTCTGCATATTGGAAATTTTTTGACTGACATACAAAGCAAGCAACCACAGTTTATTTTGTATTTACATGTCGTTTAGGGTAAAATTTATCTGAAAAAGCTGATATTACAAGTAATGTAAAAAGCATTTTTTTAAAAATGGGAGTAACATTTACAGAAAACACCAATTTTGTAATCAAAATTAAAACTAATGTTCTAAAGATTATTTCACAAACAACAATTCTGCTTGAACTGTTATCTATTCAATTCAATTCACATTTATTTGTATAGCGCTTTTCACGATACATATAGTTTCAAAGCAGCTTTACAGAGAATGCATGTCAACATTACAATTTAGAGAATGCAGTTAGCTAATAATGTAATAATTTAGGCAATTAATTTACAATCACTGTTAGCAGTTTAATTGAAGGTAGAAGCAATGAGCTCCTGGAAATAATCAATTACATATTAACAATAATTAGGATATATAGAAATATATAATCTATAGAAAATATATCTAGCTTAATTGCTTCTAAGGGCCTCAAACAGACTTGACAAATCAGGAATAATCTAGTCACAAATGTAAACTCTGCAATTGTGCCTTTATTATGGACCATTAAAGGAATAGTTCACATAATTCTGTCATCATTTATGTTGTTCTAAATCTGCATGGCTTTTTCTTCTGTGGAACACTAAAGATAAAAATATCTCTATAGTAAATGTCAATAAGCTCCAATGTTGTACAAAAACAGTTGAAGTAGAGCTTGAAAGCAGAAAATTTCTGAGAAAGTCATACAGATTTAATACAGAAAATATTCAGTTTTGGGTGAACTATCCATTTAAACAGTTGCATACAAAACTCAAAACTGCAGCTGAGTCCGACTACATAAAGTCACTTTGTATTGTATATTTCATGACCATACACATCACACATAAGCTTCCTTCAGAGAGATCAGGGCTTGCAGCTGCTGTTTATATCTGTGTTAATACAAAACTCCCCTCAACCATCGCTAATTTATGAAAGAGGGATCGTGCCATGTCAGTCCGTATAGATAACTGCACCAGTGCACATTCTGATTAGTGCTTTGATTGCCATCTGCCATGGCAGGGAATGTCTTATTTTTATCAAAGCCAGAAAGGACTGCTCATAATTAATATTAAATTAAGTCTGCAGGAAAAACAAACACACTAACAACACAGATTCCTCCGGGCTAAAATGAGAGTGTGCAGTGCATTCAGAAGTCACACTGTGTGCAGTTAGACGTCCATTGTCCAGACGCACTCAACCAATGAAACATGTTTAGAGTTACTATCATCTGCACACTCCTATCATTTGATCTCAAATCACTGCTCACTCCCACTTACTTTCCATTCACTCTCGCACACAATTTTTCTGAGTGTTTACTTAAGATTGCTGCTTCTGTGCCAAGCTGTATAGTAAACATCCCATTACGAGCAGGTGGACGAACACATCTGTGAGGAACAGATGTGACTAACAGCCATGTCATCCCTAGAGTTATATGGCCTTTAGTATTGAGCTGGTTGGACAACTCGAATACAAAGAACTAAAGTGCAACCCGATACTCCCATTATTCTTCCCTCTTCAAGAGAGCTTTTCATTTTTTGTTTATTTTCTCTTAAAAGAAAAAAATGTTTCGAAGGAATCTGAGAGTCAGTGAACGTGATACTAACAGTGGCGGTAGTTCACATTCATCAGTGGACTTTCCGTCCGGTTCCTGTTTATACATCCTGTATGGATAGAAGAGTGAGAAAGGCAGTAAGGCACTGACTCACTCTCTCTAGTGTGCTATATCGCGCTCTTATTCTATCTTTCCATGCTCTCAAGCTCTCATCCACCCCCTCTACTTCTATATGTAGGCCAAGTTAAAAGGAATGTGGAGAAAGAGGAAGAATACAAGACGTTTCTTAAGCTTTTCAGTGTGGTGGTGTATGTAAGGACATCAGAATGGGAACATGTGGAGTGTTCTGGCTGCCATCAGGAAGCGCCGTCCCTCAGGAACACTAACAATGAGGCTGATAAAAGCAGCATGGCTCACATTTCCTCCACGCACACGTGGGGGGAAAAGACTGGAGGAGGGGAGTCACAGGACTAGAAACACATCCTTTCTTCCTCTTCTCCTCTGCCTTGCTTCTCAGCAGAGCTACGGACTACACAACCATGTGACAAACCACATGATTGATATTATGTGCCCGAACGGACTGGTGTGAGTTTGTTATTGACCTGTGAAGATGTGTTTTTACAGGGGGGCTCGGCTTAACGAATTTCTCTTGGTTGTGCTAACATTGAAGCTAACTCAATAGCATAGGAACTCTAGCTCCTAAAAACTGATATCCTGTCTTCAGAATAACATACCCTCAGGCAACATTTGTATTCTTATCCCTCAACCTCTGAGTAGATCACATTTCCATATAATAAAGACAAACCTAAATCAATATGAACTGGCTCACCTGAATATGGTGGTCCAGTCTTTACTTATGATTTTCTTACTTAATTGCATAATTCCTTCCCTGGAGCTGCACATGACCCAATTAGGTCAGCTCATCTAACTTTTATGATAGTCATTTATGGGAATAATAATGGTAGCATAATTGATCCAAACCACTGTGGTACCATTAAAATCATATATCTACTCTAGTTTAGGTATGGGTAATGATGGTTGACTAATCTAGTTGTCCAAAAACCAAATAGATCCCCTTGAAAGCATCTTTATGTAAACCCCACCTAAGAAAAACATCGGATTATGTTCAGTTCAACCGAAACCAGTCCAATTATACAGGAATTCCTAAAAAACAAAGAGCTAATTAGTTGTTTGGGCAACCCACCAATCGATCTTGAAAATATTCACCAATCGATAATGAAAATATGTCGTTTTGCACATTCATACATATGTTACAGTTTATAATTATCTTTGGACTAAAAGAGTAAAAAAAACAAAAACAATAATAAATAAATAAATAAAAACATGAACACATTTTACTAGATCCTTCCTCAAAGTGCAATATCTTTGTAGACATACTATCATAATTAAACACAAACTAGAGTTTTTTTTGAAAAACCTACAGAATTCAATGGAATGGATTTAAACGAAGTTAGACAGAGCACTACACTCTTATTCGCAGCTAAAGGCATATTCAAATTAGTCAAAACATTTAATAAACAAATATAGTTGTGGGATGTGTAGAACATGCAAAACATGCAGATCCCAGAGGCAAGAGTTTGCTGCATCTGATATTGGGCTGACTTTCCAATCTTAAAGGTTAAACTTTACTACCGACCTTGCGGTAGCCAAAGCACCACAGTTTAGTTACATCATCACCATATTAAACCTCTTAAGGTTTGAGTCAGGCTTGATAGGAACACTTCCCACCACACAATAGGAGATTAAAACCTGAGGCTTTGAAGGCAGCAAACAGCATGCTGGTGATGGGAGCACATCCCTAAAGCCTGAAGCTCAAGATGTCAAACCTCCGCTCCACTAAATGAGAACACTTCTCACTGGGGTGTATCTGGAGGGGGAGGTGAACAGCTCTCAACCACAATGTCAGAATCTAACAATCAGGTGCTGGGAATTGTGTGTTTGCAGTAGTGTGTTTGTGTGCTGCGTCTGGTGTGGGGTTACAAAATGCCTTGCCTGTAATCACTGAACAGTGAGTCACTGCTTCCTCAGCTGAACTCCTGAGTGGCACACTACACTCACACTGCCCTACAAACCTGTGATGTCATTAAAATCACATAGCACACACATTTCAGTCAGTGTAATAATTGTAAACCATTGTAATTCTTTTATAGATACTGAAAGTAGTGCTGCACAATTGATCTAAATGAAACCGAAATTGCGATATGGCTTGGAGCTGAGACTGAGTCGCTTATAAAGTGCATTTGGGAACATAACGCGCTAACCATCTTCCCAAACTTGTAACAAGAACAAGCAATTATAAACTGTTATCAAGAAACTATATAAACTTTAAAGGCAGTTTTATGCCAAAATAAAAGCTTGATTAGTTTAACATTTGAAATTGAATAATGACAGCCATGTATACTTGACTAAAACGAATATTAGTGTTGTTAAAAGTATTGACTTCGATACCAAGTCGGTACTGAAATTTAAAAAATGTGACACTTTGAGCGCTGTTGAGCCGATTTGTAAACACCACTGATTGGCCATTGTGTTCACGAGCTCAACATTTATGTCTGTGATTGGCTACAATGATCAATGCACGGGAGCGTTTGAAAGCACACAGAATTGTTTGAATTTGAAAGCGTTTTGAAAGCGGGAGCAGAGGGTCTGAGCTTTCAAATGCTCCCGTGTGTATCTGCGTAAGCGCTCAGTGAAGAGCGTCATTGATGTCTATTTACAAAATGTTTTTGAAGCGTTGATCATTGTAGCCAATCACGAACATATCTGATGAGCGTGTGAACACAATGGCCAATCAGAGGCGTTTACGAATCCTCTCAACAGCGCTCACATTTTTTAAATTTCTGTACGACTTGGTACTAAAGTCGGTACTTTTGACAACATTAATATGTTTATATATATATATTTTTTTTTTTTTTTTTTTTTTTTATTTTTTTTTTTTTTTTTTTTT
>RJVU01053773.1:3600063-3612333 GCA_003731715.1 Anabarilius grahami
GTATTACAATAGTAATATTTCTTATTTTGTTTAATATTTTATTTAATAATCATCATAATAAATATTTATTATATTTATGTTTTATTATTATTATTATTTTATAGTAATATTGTGCTTGTGATTAGTCAAACCTGGAGCTTTCAAAAAATAAATATAAAAATTACAGCTATGATTTAATTAAGAAAAATCACAATTAGATTCCCCAAATCATGCAACCCTAATATAAAAGTGCAGTTACTCTGATGCACACTGCAGAGGAGACGATTATAGTGTAATATAATCTGATCCGATGATAAACCCACTCTCTGGTGCAGATTTAAGATTGACCCTGATGCCCTGTTTAGGGTTTCATTGCGGTTTATCCGTACTAAATCCTAAGCTACATGTTAGCTTCAAGTACACTCTCGCTGAGTAGTAGGATGTGTAGAAGATAGAGATTTAAGAGCATTTGAATTAGTGAACATCCAATTCAGATCGTATCAGACAGATATTAAACATGGTAGGCGGTAGTTGATGTCCCTGTGATGGTATAGGCAACAAAATGACAGTGCACCACATTGACCACACATGCACATGGAAATCACAAAGGCAGAACAATCAATGTTCATCACAAATTCAGGCACGAATGAAGTCTCATGGTGCAGACTGACAAATGATAAAAGTCAAGGCGACTACAGGTCTGGTTTTCATGCCTGACCATGTGTGCTAGAGTACATCAGCCTGCTGACACTGCTGCCCTGCAGTGCAGACATCACAGGGTGAGCAGCACAAAAAAAGACATCCGTCACCCTGAGCCGGCAGGACCACAGCTGCCTAGATAGACACAGCCCAGTCTGCTTTGTTTACAGTCAGCAGACAGACCCCAATCACAGGCTGTGCCTCAAAACCTAATGGGCTGGCTATCTAGATTCTAGACAGCATTTTAAAGGGCATGCATGATGCCTAAGATAATGTCTAGGTATGAAGGTCACATTACCACAGAGATGAGGATGTCTGATGGAAGCCCAAAAATATTTGGGGTCCATGCACCAATAATGCTGTCTAGGTAGGTAGTTCACATCTCATCAGTCTTTAGCAGCTGTAATAGGAAATTGCAACCAAAATGAATCTATGCAGCCCAGAAGTCAAAAGTTTTTGAGACACTGTTCAAATCAACATATATCGTTATCTATGTATTTATCTATCTATAACCATAATTCTATTTATTAATGTTAATGGTAATGTCCTATGACAGATTCCTATAAAAAAAACAGTTTTTTTAATTAGGTTTTGAGACAGCACAATCCTTTCTATGAGGCTGGCATAGGACATTTCAAGTAAATCTAATAAAGCAAGACTCAACACAGCTGCATTGTTCAAAGATTTTAAGGATATGACCGTGATGGTCACATGCAAGCAATCCTTTAAAGTTCCTGTCATTATCCACAGCAGATCTGATCATATTCAGCTGTCAGCACAGGTTAATAGCCTTGGAAAAATGGATGAATGAGTCTGAATGGGCAGTAATGGTGACCAAGCAAAGCAAATAAGCTAGCAAGTTTAGTATGCAAACCCCTTAACACACAACATTATTAGTTTCTAAAAATCACCTTAAGGATGATGTTCGTCTAAAAAGATCTACATTATGAGAAAGCGATGCAGTATTTCTCACATAATATGCCTGTGTTTCTAATGTAAATGGTTAGCAGGCTAGCTGCATGAACAGTTTACACTCTGAGGAGCCTTTTCACCTCCTAAAATCAGATTTTAAGAAGGATATACTCTGTGTATGGTCACAAATCAGTGCTCTATCGTGTGTTGTAATCAGTAATCGGAAAAAAAATTGAAGTATAGGTGTGTAGTTAAGTAAAAAAAACACGTATTTAACGCATCCATCCTTCCATCTTCCCTTACAGACTGACTGAATCGGAAAGCGCGAGACCAGCTCAAAACAAGCGCGAGACGTGCGCGCGATTTACCTTGCTGGAAATCCTTTACGCTCCCGCGTTCATTAATTCCTCGCCGAAATAAAAATAAATGTTCTCTAACAACAACCACAGTAATCCAAATGGGTTAAGTCCGAAGAGAAAACGTTCGCACGCCGGCCTAAATCATCTTCGAAGTCAGCATCATCCATGTCGTTGTTGTGATCCCCGGTGAAGCTGCACAGGCGGAGCGGAGCGGACTGACAGCGGCAGTGCCAGCACATCCCATCCCATCCTTCTCCGCTCTCAACGCGCTGTTTCACAGGGACCGCTGGCCCGCGTCCAGCAAGCAGATCCGCACAACACTATTCACACACACACAAGCAGTTCCTCCACACCAACCCCTCCTCCTCATCCTCCTCCTGCTGCTGCTCCTCTTCCTCCGCCTTTCCCCCGTGACACCGGAGCGGCTGTGATTGAGCAGAACTCGACGCACAAACTATTAGCAGTCCAGCCTGACATTGCCATCAGTTTACTTTACACCATTGTTGTTAACTAAAACTATTAAAAGTATTTTTTGTTAAATGAAACAAAGCTAAAATAAATTAAAATATAAATATTAGATGAATTTTTAAAAAAAAAATCAACAAAAATTAGTTAGAAATTTTAGAAATGGAATTAGAATTAGAAACTGCAACTGACTGAAATACGCTGAAGTAGGCCTGTGCTAAAGCTAATTAATACATTAATTAATAAACATTAATAAATAGGCTAGGCTATAGTATAATAGTAAATAATAGTAATTAAAAACACTGGTTTACACCAAATCTGGAATATGTAAGTGAATAAGGGTTGAATCTGTCAAAAACTTACCAATTCATTACAAAAAGTAGCCTTTTAGTAGGCTACCATGTTTTATGGACATGTGCAGTTATTCTTGGAACAACCTTGGAAGTACTACTTAAATACCACAGAAAAATGATGGTATCAGATGCAGATAGATGTCCAAAAAACAAAAACAAAAAAACAGTACCATGGTAACATAACCTGTCATGTTACTGCTACAATACTTTTTGTAAAGGTACAAATACTATGGTATAACAATGTTTTTTGGGATGTACAGTAGTACTATCGTAATGGAATGTTTAGTTTTGACAATGCACCTGGCAATACCATATTCATTAAAATACCTTTTGGTATAGTGCAAATAGTGTACATGGCATACTGTATAAATATGGTAACCATTGAGTACCATGATAAATATCAACATGGTAATATAATATATACCATGGTAATGGTATACCATGGTAATATAAGTACCACAGTATTACTATCTGATACTATGACTATAAGGAATTTTCTGCACTGTGGAAAAAAGTCCTGGTCATGTGTGTGTGTGTGTGTGTAGATGCTGACCAATGACTAACAGACCCACATCTGGATTTGCAGTAGAAACACAGAAACATTTGGGAATGGGTTGCACTCTCTTTCCCTCTGCCTGACTTCTTCCGCCCCTCCGTTTCTAATTCAGATTTCCTCTCCCATTTGGTTTGGCCAGGGTAAACGAAAAAGGATAAAAAGGAGAGAGAAATGTTTGAAAGATGCTTTAAACTGAACCGACTGTTAGAGGGAGCTGATTTGTGTGAACTCCTTCACACAGACGTCTAACGGTCGTTTCACCGCAAAGTCAACATTGCAGAGAACTCAATGAAAACTTTTACAAAAACTGGAAGGTGTTTTCCTTGTAAGGGTCATAGCCTGCATGCATAAATTCTGCATAACGATTCACAAGAGCTATTTCTATCATTCTCAGACCTTGACATTAAAAAATATGGGTAACATAAAAGGTTTCATTTGTTAACATTTTTTAACTACATTAGTTAACATGAACTAACTATGGAAAATACTTCTAAAACTTATTTTAAAAAGTTAATTTTAACATTTACTACAATAACTAGCAATAAACAGTTATATTTTTATTAACTAATGTTAACAAAGTTGAATAAATACTGTATCAAATGTATTGAACATTGATAGTTCATGTTAGTTAATGCATTAACTAATGTCAACAAATGGAACCTGATTGTAAAGTGTTGCCAAATGACACAAACAAAGTGATGTGTTCTTTGTGGGTTACTTTCCATTATATATTATATATAGTTAATTCAGAAACATTTATCACTATGTAGAAGTAATTCAGTTTGTCCATCTGTGGAAATATTGTGCAATTAAAGGATTAGTTTACTTTAAAATGAAAATTATCCCAAGATTTACTCACACTTAAGCCAGGTGTATATGACTTCTTTCTGATAAACACAATCGGAGTTTATTAATAAATATCCTGACGTGTCTAAGCTTTCTAATGGCAGTGAATGGGACCAATGAGTATGAAGCTCAAGAAAGTTCATCCATTCATTATAAACGTACTCCACTCGGCTCCAGGGGGTTAATTAAGGCCTTCTGAAGCGAAGCAATGCGTTTGTGTAGGAAAAATATCCATATTTAACAAGTTATGAAGTAAAACATCTAGCTTCCGCCAGACTGCCTTCCATATTCAACTTATGAAAAAAAGCATAACTGATGTCGCATCAGTTACACTTTTTCGTATTTTGAATACAAAAGGCGTAGGGCTTTCTTCGTAAGTTTAATACGGCGTAAGTTTTTATAGCGGAAGCTAGATATTTTACTTTACACCTAGGATGACTTAAGGGTGAGTAAAGCTTAGGGTAATTTTCATTTTAAAGTGAACTAATCCTTTAATTCACACTAATTCACTCATGTCTTCAGAAACACAAAAGCAAAGACAAAATAATAGAAGCAAACATTTTCTCTATCAGTTGACATGAAAACATGTCACATGTACACACAACATGTTAAAGTTCTTATGAATATACAAGTACATTAATATTTATGCATTATTAGTTCATTGATGCTTACTGGTCATTTATGTAAGCACTGTTTTGTTTATGATTTACAAAGTGACCTTTAAACCCCAGATGAAAAAAGAACCCAATTTCAACCATGTAATAATGTGAAAATCCTTTTAGTTTTTAAAAGCGATGCTGTAAAAGTTGCATCTCTCTACACTGGGCCATGATAAAATATCCCCAATGCATTGTCTTACAATGATATAGCCTAGAATTTCCACAGCCCTTGGTTTAACGATTTTCAGCCTTGGTTTAAACGCACTTGAACGATGGAGAGAAACACTGCACTGAGGGTCAGGATTTTCCATCTCTCTTCATCACTCTCTCATGCATACTCATGGGAGGGCCTTTGAAAAGTAATTGAAAAACACTCCAAACATAATGCAATTAGGCTGCAGGCTTACATTTCATTATTATCTGACTGCTGGTGATAACACCATCAATAAACAAACACAAGTATCTGAAGTCAATTTCAATGTATTTGTTGAATTGGATGACAGTTTGATCTTTCATCTTTTATTTAGATCGTTATTGAGGTCATAACGAAGGTGGTGCAAGGTGAGCAAGTGTTGGTACCGCTGCAGATTTTGGACCCCCAGCCACAGCGGAAACACTACTGTCCAATTTAAACAGTCCCTCATGATCTCTCTGCTCTCTCTAATACATATTTTAACTTCATTTATTGGCTCCTTCCTCTGGGCACAGGTCCCAACAGTGTTACAAGAGCCCGTTGTTTAAAACAGGCAGAGAGTGTGTATTTCTGTGCGTGGATGGAGGTGAACATTTGTACAAAAGGAAACCCTTGATACTGTGGGGGCGTTTCAGAATAAATGAGAATATCCAGGCTCACACGACTGTGACTGGGGAGAGAGAAGTTCTAAAATAAACTTCTGAAAGACCAAGCCCAACTATGTCTGCCAGACCAAAGCGCACAATTTGTTTAATACGTACTGTCTTTTGTGTCTAAATCGTACAAGAGGAAGAGACTGCGATGTTCTCTGAGAAAATGAAAGGCTGAAATTTCCTCAAAACGTATAAAAATATGGGAAACCGAACTCTCTTGCTGTCTCTGGCTTTCTCTATGCAGGAAATGTGGTTCTGGTTAGGAGTCTCTGAGTTTGGTTATTTTTGTCTCACTGCCTCAGGCTCAGAGACAAAGCAGGGTGTATGTGTGTGTATATATCGAGGGGTTTGTTATTTTTTCGGAAGGCGGTCACACGGGTCACCCTTCTACTTCTGCGGACATAAGGACAGGTTGTATGGCTGACGTAAACCAAATTGGATAGAGGAAGGATTGAATGCTATTTGTGTGTGTGTTTGTGTGTGTATATATACATGTAGTGAGGTTGCAGCTAGTATGTGGCCTGTAATGTCTGAACTAGATGTAAACAATGCTGACCTATAATTGAAGCAAGATGGAGTTCATCCCTTGTCCTGCTACTCACATTCACACACAGACTTTCATTTTTGTCACTATTTCATTGTGCACTTTGTATTCATCAAAGAATCCTAAAAAAAGGAAAATGGTTTCCACAAACAGCAGTGTTTTCAACATTGATAATAATAAGAAATGTTTCTTGAGCACCAAATCATCATATTAGAATGATTTCTGAAGGATCATGTGACACTAAAGCCTGGAGTAATGATGCAGAAAATTCAGCTTTGACATCACAGAAATAAATTACATTTTAAAATATATTAAAACAGAAAACAGTTATTTTAAATTGTAATAATATTCAGACTCCAAATTTGTGAACGGTAGTGTATAAAGGATTATAAGGTGTCATGGTTGAGTTCTGTTTCTCTGTCTCTGTTTAGTTTTAGTCTTGTTTCCACCGAGCGGAAAGGTACTGTACAGTACAGTACGGTACACAATTATTTCCGTTTCGATTGTCAGAAGTTGTGAATGGTATCAAAATACCGAACCGTACCATATCACTTTTTTGGGACCTAGCACAGTGGTCCAGTACCTAGAGGGTGGAGCTAGACTCACTCCAGAATGTTGATTGGTTGACAGAGAATTATCACTTGCACGTGCTACAAGGGGAATGACAACACAAGAGGCGCCATTTTTTAAATATACAGTTGAAACACAATACCGTTGCAACACAATGTCGGCGCACAGCAAACAAACAACCACATGCCGGAAAGAAAGAACAAGATCTGCTGTATGTCCTCCATTGTTGTTTAAGGTGTCGCTTTTCTTTGTGCGAGAATGACGTAGATCGCTACTTTTTGGCATACACCAGGCCTATCAAGTAAGGGTACTGTTGGAGGTGGAAATGCAAGCCAGATCGGGGTTTACCATTTCAAATCGTACTGTACTGTACCGCTCAGTGCAAACAAGCCATTAGTTTTTTGTTTGTCTGAGTTTAGTATTTCATCATTTGCCACAGTCCCTTATTAGTTTCTCACCTGTTCCCTGTTCCATTGACTATCATCCTCTGTGTATTTAAGCCTTCTCTCTTCCTTGAGGAAAGTTGTATTGGTATTGTTCCTGAGAGTTAATAGCATTATCTTTGTTTGTGAGTCACACATATCTTCCTTTGGATTAATAATACAAGCTACCCCAGACAGTTAGTTAAAGTCCCTCTGAAATCAAAATTTAAGTTTTTTAACTTTTAGTATGAATATGTTAGCCTTAATGTTATGAATAAGCTTTTGTGTTCCAAAACAATGACAAAATTCGCATTTAGGAGATATAAGCATTCAAAACTTGCAGCCTCTCACTTCCGCTAAAACGGATCACGGATCACATCACCGCGGACTTCAGCTTCTCATCAGATTTTCTCTCCAATCAAATGCTCTCTAGAATCTAAAGAGTCCCGCCCCCTACATTATAAATAGACGCTGAATCTGCGGCTGAAATCGGTCACTTGTTTACGCATTTACTATTTTCTATGGTGAATGGCACATAGTGCACTATATAGGGGATAGGGAACGATTAAGACAGTGTAAATATGCTTTCCATTGAGGCGAATGAAGTCTGGTTTCACGTTAGTGTCACGCGAACCACAGCGCCCACAGTTTGCTCCGGTCCAGAGACACGATAGCAGATCACATCTGCAAGCTGGCGCAGACCCCAAAACGTATCGGACCCATTTAAATTCTGCACAAATTGCTGTATTTTCAAGCGATATGGAGGAGATTAAGAGGAGAAACGGTTAGAGATTAGAAGGAAACTGAGGATTTACTGAGCTCAACGATTTGTGATATAAACAAAACGCTATTGGCTAATTTAAAAAAGGGGAGGAGCTGTTCGATGTGTCCCACCCTGTCTTCCTGCTTCAGTTGAAATTACGTCAACACACTGAGTAATGCTGTGCGTTCCAAGGCACTTCAGTGGGCCTTTAAACTTCAGAGACTTAAAAAAAATGGACCATTAAAGGGATAGTTTACCCATAAATAAAAATTTGCTCATAAGTTACTCTTCCTCATGTTGCTCCGTTCTTTCTTCCGTGGAATGTTTACACTGACTGCACTTTCACATACAAGTACAACAAAAGCATATAGTAAATACAGGCCATAAATCTTCTGCTACAGTCATAAAATTTCCTTTCCATAAAACAGGCTCTTATATGTGCCATGTTCTCATCATCTTCAGCTCAGGGGCTGGGGGTGGACAAGCCACGGGGCTTTGGTGGGGTTTGGTGTTTAGGGTGTAGGATGTTGGCTGTGGGTGGAGGTTTTTTTTTACGAATAATCTTAGTGGTTACAAACCTCCTTTAAATCACATCAAAGATCCCCCACAGTCTCCGCAATGAGCCCTGTGTTGATACTGAATTTGTGTAATTCTATATACAGAGCCTACACAGATCCAGGTGTGAGTGAGGTTAACAGCAGATATTTATGGTATTTTCCTCATGGGAAAGTCGTAGATCTATTCGCCGCTGGTCATAAATAAGTTTTAGATCTTGTGCACTGCAAAATAGTTATCCAACAACGTATTTGGGATGGGCACCAAAGCACCTGTGTCTGTACAGTGGTGTATGCTATTGGACAACTGAGGATCATAACTGCGCTCAGATGTATGTGAGAATGTTACTGAATGGTCTAAAGAGACTTGTAACTTCTCTACATATAGAGGCCAGTGCAGAGAAGCACAAAAAGACCGGGATTGACTCTTTTTGTGCCTCATGTTAGCGTGTGTGTGTGTGTGTTATGAGAGAAGAAAATGTGTTTCCAGTTAAATCCAGGGGGAAAAAAAGCAACACTACCCACATGTAAGCACTTCAAACGTGTGTGAGATCTCTCCTGCTGTAATTTCACTGCAAAGTTTTACTCCCATCTGGCCTGTACAATATACACACACACACAGACACAACCTAAACATCTGAAGCTTCTAGCCTACTAACACACCCACACACACAAATATATCCCACCGTATACATTGGAAACACATGGGATAAATAAATAAGATAAACAAGACCAGATAAACAGCATTTGAGCCGCTAAAGTTTACTGAAACTTACTGGAACATAGTCATCTATAGTTTCTGTGTAATTGTAAAAGTTTCAGTGTTGAAAGCTGAGTCATTCTGTTCTCAGGCCTTTTGGAATATTGATTGAGGGAAGAACACTGAATGCAAATCCACCTCTGACAAAAATAAACCAACCCTGCTGTGAATGTGTATGAGAGAGAGAGAGAGAAAAAGCTTAGAAAGAGATTGTATCTAGACAAATATGAACATCGTAAGTATGAATTCAATAAGAAAATTATGTTATATGTATTCTTTATTATTCTAGACACTCTCATGTTAGTGTGATATGCTTTATAGACTAGGCCTACTTGCTGGTGGGGATTTTTTTGTGACTCTTTCTGTATGTTACATCACTCCGCCAGTAGGTGGCAACATGTGAGTCACTAAATCAATCGATTTGTTCAAAAACAAAAAAAAAATATTCAGAGATGAATCACATGACTGTCTTTATGAGTGATTCAATGAATCATAGACTCAACTGATTTATTTTAAAAAAAGCTGATTCGTTTAGGAACAGTCAAGTGATTCTCTTTAAATGATTCATGAATCATTCACTCAACAGATTTGATCAAAAATGCAGATTCTTTCAGAAATTAATCAAATGACTGTCTGTGAGTTATTCAATAATTCACTTAACATATTCATTCAAAAAAGGCTGGGTAATTAAGAAACAAAGCAAGTGATTGTCTTTATTAGTGAATCAATAAATCAATCAATCACCTCAATTGATTCGTTAAAAACACTGTTTCATTCAGGATTGTTTAAAGGGTTAGTTCACCCAAAAATTAATTTTCTGTCATTAATTACTCACCCTCATGTCGTTCCAAACCCGTAAGACTTTCGTTTATCTTCGGTACACAAATTAAGATATATTTGATGAAATCCGAGAGTATCCGAACCACACAGGAAGCAATGTCATTGCACCTTGAGGTCCAGAAAGGTAGTAAAAACATGGTTAAAATAGTCAACGTGACTACAGTGGTCCGAACGGCGACTCAGTATTGGCCGGCACCTGCATCAGCATCATATGCATGCGTCGTGGTGCTCCCATTTTCAGCTTCGGCCAATACGGACGTAAATAAGGAAGCCTGCACTGTGTTCACAACGTCAACTACGTATGACAACAGTTCAAAATGTTGTACAAAGTTGTTATTTTTGTTTTGTTTTTGGCAACAAAAAGTATTCTCGTCGCTTTATACCATTAAGGTTGAACCACTGTAGTCACATGAATTATTTTAACGATGTTTTTACTACCTTTCTGGACCTCAAAAGCTGCAATGACATTGCTGCCTACGTATGGTTTAGAAAGCCTTGGATTTCATCAAAAATATCTTAATTTGTGTTCTGAAGATGAACAAAGGTCTTAAGGGTTTGGAACGACATGAGGGTGAGTAAGTAATGACAGAAATTTCATTTTTGGGTGAACTAACCCTTTAAAATGACACATAACACCAATTTTTAAGGCCTTATATATAAAAAAAAAAGAAAAAAGCTAAAATGAGAAAAACATTTTCTGCCAAGCAAACATAAACACATAGGCTAGAGTTATGATTTATAATGCAAAACTTAGCCAAGCCAAAAGCCTCCCATTCAATGAAAAAAGCTTTCAGAAAAGTTGTGTTATAACTGCCACCAGTCATAGAGAACAAAGAAAGTGTGTAAGTCTGTGCGTAACATGAACATCGCTGACTCAGGAACTATGAATCGATAAATGAGATCTTCTCTCCTCTCACATGATAATGTGTGTCTTTAATTGTGTGTATGTCAGCACAATCCTCTGAACGAGTCTCTGAGAGTGTGAAAGTGTGTGTGTGAACTAGGACATAAACTACAGTGAGTATATGAGTCAGTAGAGCAGCAAAAAACGATCACTCACACACATCACAAGACAGAGAGAGCTTACAGCATCACTTACAGCAATAGAGTCTATTTCTCCTCCAGCCTCTTACACTCTGACCACAGACCACATCACTGCTCTCACCATATACAGCCATTCTGTACGATCATCTTCACGGGCCGTGTATGTTTGTGTGTGTTTAATAAAGGGCTCTCCGGGGAATCATGATCTACTGAAGAGGAAACCTTATCTAGGAGAGGACTTAAAAGAATAGTTCACCCAAAAATGAAAATTGTGTCATCATTTCACCCTCATGTTTGATTCTGTGGCACTCAAAAGAAGATGTTAAATGTAAAATATATGTAAAATAAAATGTTAGACAGAAAAGGTCATGCTGCTCTTTTCTTTATTAACAGTTATGGATGCTGTCCAAACATAACTAAAAGCACTATAATAACTGCAGCAGAGTGGGAGATTTTCCGTAAATAATCAGTGAATTTAGTCTGTTCCTCATATAATCCTACTTGGAATGAAGTGCAGACTACTTTTATGTTTTTTTTCCCCCTCGGAGCCTGATTGAAATGAGGGTGAGTAAATGATTACATGATTAAAATTTTTGGATGAACTATTCCTTAAAGCATAATTGCAAAAACATTCTCTCTATTTCTATCACTCACTCTCAGAGCAGTCAAGCTGTTTTCCCATGCTGTGTGTTAGAGGAATGCTTTCATGAAGCCCCGTTGGCTATTTCTGTATGAGAGAACATCTTTAGTCAGTCAAGCATTCTTGGGATTCTGGAGAAACTAGAGCAATTTGGAGTTTGTTGATAAAAGAACGAGTGAAGGAGCATTCTGGGCCACACACACATCTGCAGTTTATTAAACTGAAATGGATCTGTGAATGGACTTCAGGTGTTTCTGGATATGATGGACCCCTCCAAGATAAACACACACACACTACACTCTGCATTGACAAATGTTTTTACTCCACCAGATACAAAACAGTAAAAACATAAAGCAACCAGTTTAAATGCTGAAGTGAAGTGAATTTAGGCATCACAACATATAAAGTAGCAGTGTTGTTATTGTTACCTAAAATAAACCATTGAATTCATCTTTTGCA
>RJVU01053773.1:3615033-3625492 GCA_003731715.1 Anabarilius grahami
GTCACTGTCATAGACTAAGTGGGCAGTTTCCACATATCTGTTTCTCTCCCACTCATTTATAATTAAACAAGCGTAAATCAATCACTTTGACCGGGCCGCTGCATAAATGCCCATCTCAACAGTTTCTCAAAGCTGTGATTGGTATGTTCTGGTCAGGTGTGAGAACTGAGCACTGATTGGCTGTGTTGTGCAGGCACTGCAGACACAATGAACTTCATGACCCATCACATAGTCTAACCAATACACAGAATATCAAACAGAAAGAGAGGAAATGAGCGGGACAGCTGCCCTTGACCACCCTTGATATCACTTTCTCAAACAGGAAGAAATGACATCCTTTCACACACAATTAAAGTTAATGTGAATTGTAGTTTGCAGCCCATTTTTTGTAATTTATCAGGAATTAATTGCATCAATAAAAGTGGTAACTGCATACAGTAGCAGAATGAACCCAGGCCTGAGTGTGAGTTTGCTAAAACATTACCTAAACAGTTTTTACACTATTCATATCAGAGCAGATTTGACTAACTATACTATCAGATTTTACTGTACACTACCATTCAAATGTCTGGGGTCAGGTATTAATATTTTTATTCAGAAAAGATGCATTTAATTAAACTTACAGTAAAAAGTAACACTAAAGACTTAGAATTTATAATGTTGCAAAAGATTTCTATTTATGTTCGTTTGACCTATTAAGCAGTACAACGGTTTTCAACATTTGATAATAATAATAATAAGAAATGTTTCTTGAGCAGCAAATCAGCATATTAGAATGATTTCTGAAGGATCATTTGAAACTGAAGACTGGAGTAATGATGCTGAAAATCACAGGATTTTTAAAACATATATATATATATTCAAATAGAAAACAGTTATTTTAAATTGTAATAATATATCACAATATTACTGTTTTACTGTATTTTGATCAAATAAATGCATAGGTGATCAAAGAGGTTTTTTCAAATACATAAATAATTTAATTATTTTTCTATATTATATATATATATATACAGCTATGGAAAAAATTAAGAGACCACTCCAAGTTCAGAAATCAATGTTAAGTGGTCTCTTAATTTTTTCCATAGCTGTATATATATTCTCATTAATTTATATATTTATAAATATTTACTAATTAATGTATATATTGCAAGTAGCATATCTGCCAGCATTGTAGCCAAATCCCTTCTTTTTTTTCCTTCTTTCTTTTTTTTTTTTAAATGGACATGAAAAACAAAATGGAAGTTTTTGTTTTCCTTTGGAATGACCTGCACATAAAATAAATTGGTAAACATGTATTATACAACACACAGGTGGCTAAGCTTTGTGTCAATACAGGAATAGCAGTGAAACAGAGGTGTACTAGAAAAACAAACAATCTAGAAAAAACAGATGAAAGAAAGAAAAGAAGACTAGATGAATCTGATATGCAAATTAGCCTTGGGTATCCTTCCAAAATGTTTAAACACACATCTCTCTTCAATCCCTTTCCCTGTTTACTGTTCAAAGACTAAAATATCAGCATTTCAGCCTCCTCTTGATGCCTTGATGTCACCATTAGTCACATGTATCACCATAGTAACAGAACGTGGCTGCAGGTGCATTTATCTCTCAATTCCTGACTGGCACTAAATCAAATCTCATCTCAGCACACCTGTCTTGTTCTTGGAAGCTGCACTGGGATTCCTTAGAGCCAAGAGATCCATTAGAGAACAACTGCTTTAGACTATATATGAGATAGATTAATGTATAAAGAACAAGTAATATTAAAGATATACTTTGGTTATGTTTTGAAAAATACTCTTACTATTTCTGCAGTGTGCAGTATGTACTATATTGTGCACAGCATGCAAGTTTTCTGTGTGAAATCCCCTGATGGTCTACTATATTTGCCAAATGTGCAGTATAGAATGGAGCACACTGTGCTGGGTAATGTATCCCACAATGCAACATGCTCAACTTGACCTTACATTTTCGGTGAGACAAACTGTGATTTTGAAAATATCTTTATCATTATATAATCTCATTCTTACAATAATAGCAGTATAGCTACAGTATAGCTATTTAAAATGTTTAGCAATGCATAATGCATATTCTTCCACATACTATTTAAAAAAAAAAAATGTCTATGTGAAATCTTTAACCACACAAACACAATGCCAAAACACTATTTAAACTGATGTCATTCACGTTTATGACTTCATTTCTGACTACATTAGTGATGCAAATTATTGACAGCCATTCAAGTGTCTTCAGTTTAGGCTTAATCAGACGGTGTTTGCATGAAATATTAAACAGCCTAATAATGTGCTGAATCAGGTCATAGGTCACAGAGGATGACGTGGGAGTTTCTGACTGTAATTGGGAAAATGTTCTGGACTATGCTGGTTTTCATCTCTGAATATGACAACTCATGAAGGCTCATGGCAGAGGTCAGTCGAAGTCTTCGTCATTTTAACAGGAAGTTCATTAAGAATCTCTTCCCCTGTCACCCACCAACAAAACTGGACTCTTCTAAGGGTCAAAGTTCAGCTGTGTCCAGCAGGGACACATTAAATTGATGAATTGATGTAAAAACAGTTTGATGATGAATCGTGTATCACAGTTTCACAAAAAATATTAAGAAGAACTAACATTAAAAACATAATCAGAAATGTTACTTGAGCAGCAAATCAGCATGATTTCTGAAGGATCATGTGACACTGAAGACTGGAGTAATGATGCTGAAAATCCAGCTTGGCATCACAGGAATAAATTACATTTTAAATATATATTAAAATGGAAAGCAGTTAAAATAAAATAATTTAAATAATACATTTTTTAAAATTATATAATTAATGTTTTCAAAAAAAATTATGATCAAAATAATCTATATATGTGTATACCAATGAAACAAACAAACTTCTCATAAATTATTATGGCATTCAGAGGTATTGATAGAGCTATATTTCTGAAAGCCATTAGTGATAATGAAATACATACCGGGCAAATGCAATTTAATTAATGTGAAAATAAATGAAGTAAGTATCATTTTCTGTTGGGCTCAACTGGTGTTTATTGGCACAGAGATTTTATTTTACCACAGCTCCATTATCCCAAAGAGACTACATACATAATTAAACAATATATCAGCCATCTCATACTCTCATATCTGTGCTCAACCCAGCAAATCTAGGGATTCCCTCATCTCGGTATGTGTGTGTGACCTGGCCTTGAGGGTAATGCACACTAATCACATGCATTTGACTGTAATCCCGCCAGATTACACACATGCACACACAGGGAAATCCTACGATTAGAAAACTGCTGGATTGAGCCCAAATTAATCTGTCAGTTCATTAAGTCAGTAATGCATGAGAGGAGGCTATTTCTATTAATCAATATTTATGCTATACCTCTATTATATGACTAATAAAATCTGAATATTAATGGAAAATCAGAAGCGCATTTGCGAATTAAACTCCCTCTCAATATGTTGCCTATATATCTGCTCTTTTATATTCGAGTGTGTGTTTATCTCCATGGGATTCCGTTCAGTAGTACGGCAAACTATTATCACAGGACATCTAATAAATGTGTATTCACCTTATGGAAAAAGCTAATCACAAACTAGGGGCCCTATCATACACCCGGTGCAATGCAGCGCAAGTGTTTTTTGCTAGTTTCAGCCCAACGCAGTTATCATTTTCACGTCCTGCGCCACTTTGTTTAAATAGCAAATGCATTTGCATCCATTTGTGTGCCCGTGGACATGCTGGTCTGAAAACAAGGTGAGTTCAGGCGCATTGTTGGCGCATTGCTATTTTGAGGCAACTGAAATAGACTGCACCATTGACCAACTGAAACCTGGTCTAAAGTCAATGCCGCAATATTTTTTTTTGTTATTTACCTCACGCATGAGCAGATCCTTTTCCTCGCTAGAGAAGCATTCAGTTTTTCCACTTGCAAATTCTGCCATGTAAATAGCGAATCCACCATGGTGCGAGTGCAACTGGCTTTTAAAGGGAATGGGAGATGAGACTCTGATTGGTTTATTGCACGTTATGCCCAAAACACACCCATTACTCATTAAGAGAATAGGGACAACCCTTTTAGACCATGCGCCGGGCGCACAGACCATTTTTCCCATCATTAAACGAGCGAAAGTGGATTCAGACACGCCCTAAGTGCACTTGCGTCGTGCGCTTTAGACCATGACCTTTAAAATAGGGCCTTATAGTCTCAACTGTTGGCCTAGACATCAATGAGCTTCAATGGAATGCAATTAGAGACTTGCTTCAAAAAACAAAATAAAACAAAAAACCTCACATCTATTTAGAATATCTTATCAACTACATAGCAACGCCCTGGCAACCAGCCAAAATAACTTATCAACTGCATTGCAATGCCTTTGCAACCAATCAAAACAGCTTAATCAACAGCATAGCATCCCAACCAATCAAAAAACCCTATTAACTGCATAGTAACCCCCTAGCAACCAATCAGAACAATTTAGCAACTGCATAACAATGCCCTGGCAATCACCTACAACAGCATTAGAGATATAAACATCTAAATATGTCTTAATATGTGCTCAAAAAATAAAAAAAATAAAAAAGTCTGCAACCAAATTCAAGGATCTCAAAATATTTTTTTTTAATCAAATTCTTCTAAGGCCAAATGATCTGAGCAATGCTATCCACATTCATTTTATAACTCTACACTCTTCCTGTCAAAAACGGTCTTGAGTCTATTTTATTTCTCCTAAAGAATTATAGACATTTTAAGATGATACTTTAGATTAAACATAATTGAGAACTGCTGTAAATCTCCTGAAATATGAAAGAGCAATAAACTTTCCCTCTGGAAAACCTGTTCAACTTGCATATTCATTTCATCACCTTTTTTCAGTTATATCCATTTTCAGCATCTGTCTCACCCATTTGCATTTTTTAATCAAAACAAACAATTTAACATTTCTTGCAGTTGCACACTCCCAAGCAGCATCTGTAGCCTAAATGTCTAAAATTATAAGGCACTCAATCATACGTTCAGCCCGTCAGGAGAAACGCCACACACATAAATACAGTCTGATCAGCACGATAACATGAATTCAAAATGAAGCCCTTAAATCACCAACAAAGAATGTGCAAAGATATTAACACACATTATGTTCTGGGAAAATACCATTGTGGATAAATACAGCTGTGGCGTATCAGTGTGTGTGTTTGGTTGCGTCTGATGTGATGTTTAGAGAATTCCAGTTTGGAATGAGACAAGGCCGAGCAGCTCCAGAAGGCTCTTAAATTTTCCCTCTCTGATATCACAGTGAGACAGGAATGATCCCAGAGCAGCATGGCCCATTTACCTGCTCCGCAGTTGGGAAACAAACTGATGATTTGTGGACTGAAGGGACAAACGGACTGAGAAGAATGGATGTGTGTCAGCCAGACCTGGGCTCTCTGCAGAGTTTGAAGTGGAAGAGTCCACTCATCAGCAGCTGGAGGGGCGGCACACTGCCATCAAACAGGAAAAAATGGTATTTCCCTCAAATTCAGGCCATGTCAGTTAAAAAGACGGAGGAAACACAGCAGGAAAGACTGCTGAACATGGTCACTCTGAAATACACAAACATTCAGACTTGATCTAAGAAAAAGGAAATTCCTCCCATGGTTCTCAGCACAACATCCCTTACAAAAAGTAGCATACTGTGGCACAGTTTTGTTATTGTTAACTAAAATCAGTTAGCTGAAATAAGATATAATAAATGAAAAACTTAAACAAATTAGAAAACTGAAATAAGATTAAAGCCATAGTTCACCCAAAAATGAAAATTCTGTCATCATTTACTCACCCTAAAGCTGTTGCAAATCTGTATGATTTTTTTTTTTCTCTGCCTAACATAAAAGAAGATATTTTGAAGAACAGTTGGGCCCCATTGACTTCCATAGTATTTTTCCCCCCACATACTATATAAGTCAATGGGGCCCATCAACTGTTAGGTTACCCATATCCTTCAAAATATCTAAAACAACACTGGCTTCTGGTAATATGGATACACTGTATACCATGGTACTGAATGATTACCATATTCAACATTGAATTTACATGGTACTTCCAATACCATGGAACAGCGATATTATCAGATGGGAATACTATGTTACTTTTTTTTTTTATCATGGAAGAGAAATTAATGCACCATGGTATTAGTAACTTCAAAAATACATGACCAAAATACCAAGGTAGTTACATGTCCAAATTCCAATAGTTGTACCATAGTATTTTTAAATCTACCTCAAAGTAATATAAATATTTCAGTACTATGCTAAATATCAATGGTATTGACATCTGATACTATCACTGAACCATGGTACCACTGTAGTATTTTTTTGTAGTAAGCGACCACCCATCTAGCAATGTGATAGCAACCACTTTTAACACCCTAGCTAGCATAATGGCGGCTAGTTTTGCATGATCAAATGTAAACATAAACAACTAGTTCGTTGTGACGTTCTATTAACCTGTCACTTTTATTATCTATATCTATTGTAAATCAAAATATGTGGGTCAGTAAAAGTGAGGACATTCACACTGTCAGTTGTCTATTTATCAGAGCAGAATGTAAAAACACAACTAAACCATTTACTATATTCTGAGCACTAAACTAACCTTGAGAGTCTTGTCTCGCTCACATTCACTCGTTCTCTCACACACCCTCTGAGAGACACACAATTAGCAGCTTAAATGGAACAAAAGCAGCTCTATGGATGTGTATTACGATGCAAGAGAAAAAGGATAATGCCTTCACTGAGCCTGACGGACTGTGCTGGGGTTTAAAAAGAAGAGAGAGAGAGAGAGAGAGAGAGAGAGACTTGTTTTTCTGGCTTGTAGAATGAAAGGAAAATGGGAAAGGAGGGTGAAGGGGTCTCCCAAGGAAATACCTGCTGGATCAAACACTGCTGCCTGCAAGGAAAGTGTATGTGTGTATAGATGTGGAAAGAATGCATTAGGAAGCCCCTCCTCATCTCCTGAATGTGCCACAGTGTATGTTCATCATATTTACTAGCTATGCTAAAGCCATTATCATCACAATGCATGTGTATGTGTGATTTTATAGACAATAACACCATGAATTACACAGCAGACACAGAAAACACCCTCTGGCCAAACTCAAAGGTCATTTTGGGTGGTCTGTGAGATTACCTCATAGGTTATACAGGGCTGTTGTTTCTTTTTGTAATCTTGAGATTCAAGTGGTCATTTCTATGATCGAGCCTAACATGAAGAGGGTCAGATGTCACTTGGTTTTTATCTGAATGTACAGATATATATATAACATTAGTGAATGAACACAAAAAATATTACTAAAGAAATATATACAATAACATTAGACAGACAAACAGAAAGAAGATTAGACAGTCAGACAGATGGATAGATAGATAGATAGATAGATAGATAGATAGATAGATAGATAGATAGATAGATAGAACTATACTACTAAATATTATTCATATATTATGGCATTTACATTGAACTCCAAAGTATTTGGTTATAAAACAACATGGGGCAGATGCAAAGCACACTGTGAGAAATGTCTGTCTGGTTTGTTCATTTCGTAGGCTCTGTTACTATAGCAGCAGCCTGTCATACATCAACCCTGGAACAGACAAACACTTTTGCTATCATTTATTCAGGTATGTCACAGCGAGATGGAAAACTCTGAGATTTGTCTGCTTCGGTCTGGTTTGGTCTGTCCTGTTCACACAGTAGGAAGGTAGAGGAGAGACACAGCCTGAATACTGATCTCTCTTCCTCACACACTCACATACAGATAGATGGAACCGTAGACTCCTGCGGAGAGCTGTTTTCATGACCGTGAGACAGTGGGTGACTCAAGCCCTTAGAAACCATCATAGCAACACTAATGCCCTTTATAGCGCACACAATGTCCTGAGTAATGAATTTAAACAAGATGACAAAACTTCTAGAGTTTTACATTTTCTGAGCAAAATGTGAGTAGTGTTTGTCCATGCAAAACTCATCAGCATGATGATAGGGTGTTGTGGATAGTTGCTAGGGTGTTGCTACGCAGTTATTAAATTTTCAAAAATGAAAATTCTGTCGTTAATTACTCACACTCATGTCATTCCACACCCAGAAGACCTTCGTTCATCTTCGGAACACAAATTAAGATATTTTTGATGAAATCCGAGAGGTATAAGACTTGTCCATAGACAGCAATTTAACCACCACTTTCAAGGTCCAGAAAGGTACTAAAGACATTGTTAAAAAAGTTGACGTGACTGCAGTGGTTCAAACTTAATTTTAATGAAGCGACGAGAATACTTTTTGTGCGCAAAAACAAAACAAAAAGTTACGACTTTATTCAACAATTTTTTCTAAAATGTTGCGCAGTTGGCACAGTGAAGGCATTGCAGAGCTTCCGTGTTTATGTCCGAACAGGGGCTCAGTATTGGCCGAGGCTGTGCTCGCGTGTGATGCTGACGCAGGAGCTGGCCAATAATGAGTCGGCGTTCGGACATAAACACGGAAGCTCCGCTAACTGCGTAACAGCCTGACAGGGAAGAGGAAAAATTGTTGAATAAAATCGTTATTTTTGTATTGCTTTTACACACAAAAAGTATTCTCGTCGCTTCATAACATTAAAGTTGGATGACTGTAGTCAAGTCCCCTTTTTTAACAATGTCTTTAGTACCTTTCTGGACCTTGAACGTGTTGGTTATATGGCTGTCTATGGACGAGTCAAAAAAATATCTTAATTTGAGTTCCGAAGATGAACAAAAAACGTACAGGTGTGGAACGACATGAGGGTGAGTAACTAATGACAGAATTTTCATTTTTGGGTGAACTAACCCTTTAAGGAGCTGTGGGTCAGATGAGCCCATCCCTAAGTTTCAATGATATTCTGGTCACTAGATATGGTTAAGTCTCCCTTTCACCCATTTTACTTTCTGCAAGGTGAAATTCTCAGTCAGATTTAACGTATCATTCATGTCTGTACAAATAAACAGTGCGAGATGACTACCATGTGAAAGTACTTGGGGTTAGGGGTTTATTCAAATCACTAACCCTAAGTATTAGCTACCGTTATAAATAAATATAAATTGATATATAAATATTTATACTTCACTCTTTTAGTTTCTTAAGGAGGTGGTAATCATCTACGAATTATTGCTATACTGAAAGTGACCAAGCACACACACTAACATACACACAGGCACACTAGCCTGCTGTTCATACCTGATAGACGGCACGGACCAGGACATCAGGAGCTCTGAGATGAGTATGCCTCAATCTTCTGAGGGTGGCCGAGGTCACGTCCCATAATGCACTGTGCCTTACACACACACTCTCTCCCAGACTCATGAGCATCGCCTCCATGATGACAAATACACAGGTACACAGGTGTGTGGTCAAATAATCCCTTCTCAGCACAGGTGTGTGTGGGAGAACAGGTCCCCAGGTAATGCTGGTCTCCTTTTTGTGTTCTCCTCTTTCATTTTCTCATCCCTTCTTCCTTTAATCCTTAAAAATGCCCCATGGGAGACTGAGATTGTGACTTCTGTGTGACTCAGATCTCGTCTTGGAAATGAATTCGGTCTCACTGGTCTCTCTCTCCACTGCAGGACAAATTCCCAGAATAACAGCTCTTGGTTCGCCCAACACAAACATTCCCACATATAGAGCACTATTGGTCCCTCTCTCCCTTTCTTTATTGTTCTCTCTCTCCTTCTCTCTCCCTCTCCCCTTCTTGTTTGTTTGTTTTAAAGCAACAGTCCCAGAGCAGGGCATTAAGGGGCTTTTAAGCTCGCACGATGCTCTGAGACGCCCATCTAGGGCAGAGTGAAGGACAGTCGTCCCTCCCAGCAGGACAGATCCTGCTCAGGTTCATCGACCCCGGGCCACTGAAGAGATACCCGATATGTGTGTCTCAGCTTTCCCAGTGTGGTAGAGCAGTAGACAGAACAACTCATGGGAGTTGAAAACTCGTTTTTCCATAAACAGTTGGGATGACGTCCAGATTCCTAAGGTTTGGAGTGGGACATGCCATTTGTGCCAATGTTCTCAGGGCACTGTATGCCCTATACAGATCCAGTCACTAAACTACAATCTAACTGACAAACATTTACCTTCCAAACCCCTCCCACTACCCAAAACATAGTTCAAAAACTGTCCTTAACAATTCATATACTTTTTGACAGTAGTTAGAAGAGCCAACGTCAGCAAAGCACTAAAGAGGGGGCGTGTGAAATAAGAGGGCAATGACGTAACGCAAGTTCATTGGTTAATGTGTCTAATGAACCACAAAAAAAAAAAAGACTTTGCGAAACAAACTATCCATAACTAAAATGTTGCTTTAGTAGCCTCATATTAATGCAAGAAAGCATATGCATAGGCAATTGAGATTTTGAAATAGTCTATTCTATTTCATCTTTAAAATCCATTTTCACATACATCT
>RJVU01053773.1:3636922-3665318 GCA_003731715.1 Anabarilius grahami
GCTATATATCCCATTTGATTGGTCTGATGATGACTACATGGTAGGCTTGAAATCATCATGCTAAATTGCATTTGTGATAGTTTTTCAAGAATATGGATCACTATGATTATTTAATTATTTGTTTTTGTTTGATGGCCCAAAATGTCCACCCACCCACCCCCACACACACACACATAGAGATGTATGCACCAATACACAGAATGATAGCAGAACCATGTGTGTACACTCACCTATGCACATCTGTACGAATGACTAAATGACAGTCAAGTGAAGTGTAGCTCACTGTATGAGTGTTTTGTCTGCTAACATGATTCACATAACTGGGCAAGCTGCTGCATGTTTTGGGATAATAACGGTGACGTCTAGTAGATAACCTGTATCTTAAGTGAACATACACTATTATGCAACACTTTTCACTGTCATTCCAATTGTCATAGACCTCAGAAAGCCAAAACCATGATAGTGACCCTCTCAAGAGCCAACTGAAGCATTAAAACAACAATTCACAGAGAACTGCACAGAGATTTCTGTGTAAAGGATTTATGCAGGTGCACGTCCAATTATGTCAAGACAAAAACGGTTAATCATCTCCATTTTCTGCATGCACAAACTAACACAAGTGACAGTCCTTGATAACCTTGAAACACAATGTCTCACGTCTTACCCTCTCCTCGCTATTTCGCCTCAGCGTCCCCACCGGCAGCTTGAGCAGGAGCCTGCGGGTCCTACCGGGCGTTACGGCCGCCTGGACCACCATGGTGTGTGTGTGAGCTTCTGGTCCGTGAGCGTTCGGCGTCTGCTGTCCCGCCACAGACAGACGGGCTGTTCCTCTCTCTCGCTCCGTCTCCACGGCTCCCACCCTCCAATTTTCCAGCCTGTCTCTCCTGTTTCCCCCCTTTAAATGTGTTTGTGCCTTCTTTGTTGTTGTTTCTTGAACTCTTTGTGTTCGTTTTGCCTGTGTCTTTCAGAGGTGGGCGTCCTCAGTATGGTCTTCAGCCCATACTGTGGCAGCTTTCATACTGCTTCCTTACGAGAAGCGTGTGTGAGTGAGAGAGAGAGCAGAAGGGAGGGAGGTTGTTGTCTCTCTCTCTCTCTCTCTCTCTCTCTCTCTTTCTGTGTCTGGAAGTAGCCGTGGAATGGCGTGCGCTCTAGATACGTCAGCTTCGCTTCCTCCAGTCAAACTCAATCCAGGTCACTGGATTAATATGAGTATTATCACACACACGCAGTGGGTCACGTGACACTATGCAAGAATGTATGTGTGTGTTTATACAGCAAAGTTCATGCTGTTGTGTACATGTCAACGTTTATGATGAGGGATAAAGTGTGTGTGTGAGTGTGTTGTAAAATATCCATTCTCCTGCTCAAAGAGAATATCTGATGTTTTGCCATCTGCTGTTCAGATTAGCTGTAAATCCCATGGCTGCTTTCACCAGACAGACTACACACACACAGACACACACACACATAAAGGGAAAACACCCTCAAGCTGCCAACATGATTACGCACTAGGGATCGTTGCATGTGTGTGTAGGACATTATCGCCTGTATGTCCTAACAGGGACCATGTCTTGTTAAAAACAGCACTAAACGCCTGTCCGTCCTTCTCTGCTCTTCAGAACTAAATGAAGCAAGCAGTATTAAGTAGGTTTTTTAGGAGGTTTCTGTCTGGAAAATGCACTGGAAGGATGTGACCGTCATTTTTACAATAGAGTTTATTTTACAAGAACTATGTGCTCAAGAAACAATTGGAATCACTCTTAGGCTCAAAACTCCTGTAAATTCTATTTTCATGTATTAACCCTCATGTTGTTCCAAACCTCTAAGATTTATTTAAAAAGAAGTATTTTCGAATGTTTTTGTCCATAGAATGGACATCAATGGGGTGACTTTCACTGCACTCTAAAAAATGCTGGGTTAAAAAAACCCAAGCTGGGTAAAATATGGACAAACCCAGCAGGTTGGGTTAAAAGGCACCTATTATGCCCTCTTTCACATGATGTAATATAAGTCTCTGGTCTGGTCAAGTTTCAGCTTAAAATACCCCACAAATTTGCCCCTATTTGGGGGTGAGCAAAAACACGCCTTTTACTATATTACTATATTGCTGGCTAAAAAAATAAATCCAAAATTGGTTGAAAAAAATGGCTGGGTGAAAACAACCCAATCCCGTGTTTTGTCCATATTTAACCCAGCAGTTTTTAGAGTGTGTATGGACATTTTTCAAAAATATCTGGACTGACATAAGTAAATGATGAATTGGGATGAAAAGAATTGGACAGAATTTTTGTTTTTGGGTGAACTATTCCTTTTTGATGGGACTATTCCTCCCATCACAAAGGATGTTCCAAAACACTAAAAAAATAACTGTAAAAAAAACGAAACAAATTTACACAGTAAAATACTATTTTCCATTGAAATAGTAACATACCATGAAACAATGCATTCTGGGTAATATTTTTTGTTTTAAGAAAAGAGGCCTATAGGTTACTTTCTCGAAAATGACAAATAATATTACCCAGAATGCAATGTTCTACGGTATATTACCGCTTCAATGGAAAAAGGTATTTTACTGTGTAAATTTGTTTAGTTTATTTTTACAGTTATTTTTTTAGTGTTTTGGAACATCCTTTGTGATGGGAGGAATAGTCCCATCAAAAAGGAATAGTTCACCCAAAAACAAAAATTCTGTTTTTTTTTTAGAGTGTATGCTTTTTAAGATTGTTTTGACCAGTTTCTAATGCAGCATTGGATGGGTCCCTTGTGGACAAGGCAATACCAGAATGCATTGAGATGAAAGTTTAGATAAATATCAAAAACACATTTCATTCAATGATAAAAACAGGCAAAAATATCATAAAGGGTGGGCTCTTTTTGACACAGAACACCCTAGCAACCACATAGTAACACTCTGAACCCTATTCTAAGGGCCCTGGTCAGATAGGGGTCCGCTCTCCCCTTCTCTCTCTCTATAATTATTCAGAGAGAGAGAGAGAGAGAGCGAGAGAGAGCGGAGCATTCCTTCTAATTCCTGCTCAGCATCATTCATTCAGTAGCTGCTCTAGATTAGGAATATTAAAAACTGTTTCTATTTTTACCATACTGCAAAGTCAATGAGGGTTTGGATGGCTCTTTGCACACTTGCCTTATATTATGGATGTAGAGGAACTGTTCTTTATAGCTAAATTATGCCAGTGTGGTAAACCAAGATGGGGAACATGGGAACTGATAAATTTGTCACACTGTGTTTGTTGGTTCCTTCCCCACTCACACACTAAACCAAGCTATTACTTCCTGTGTAACCGTGACATTCTTAATACAACCCGAGAGTGGATAAAACGCCCGAGGGTACAGCTACTAACTCACACACACACTGTATATACAGACAAACACACCTGCCTGAGCATTTTCTCCAACACAGCAGACCATTTTTGCAAATAGGTGACCATTCAAACAACACGTCACTATATAAAACATGGTAAATGAGCCTCTCACACTCTTAAGTCAAATTTATCCAATATAAAAATGCAAACAAAATCTCTAAACACCCTCAATAACACAAAAGAGAATGTACGGCAGGGCATGGGGGAGGCTGCTCGAGTCTTGTTGAGATGTTTTAATGGAGTTCTGGAGCTCTGCCTCTGTTCTGGGACTGCAGGGGCTCTCCCAGACCCTGTTTACACTGCACCCTGTAATCTTAGCCCATGGCACTGTGTGTCTGTGTGTGTGTGTCTGTGTGTGTGTGTGTGTTTGTCTCAGATGGCGTCCATTGCAGTCTGTGTGGCTGTTATCCAGAGTGAGTTTTCATAAATTACCATAATTATTGCAAAACCCCACACACACACAAACATCTATCCACACCAACGTTCTTCTCAGAGGTTTGAACCCGGTATAAGACCAACTTTGGTGTGAAAGGAAGACAATTAGATGGAGAAGGAAAGGGTTTCGTAATACTTATCGTGGGAAAGGGTTAGGCTGAGAATGCAGAGTGAAACAAAAAAGAGGGAAAACACAAGCGCTGACAGCAAGGATTTGTTCGCCATGTTGGAATAATTCACTTCAGTGAAGCAAATTGATAACGCTCCTGGGGTTATTGAGACTATAAATTATCAGCCACTTTAATTTTCCTCATTAAAATAAAGCACATATCTGTTATCAAGTGCTGCAGATGGTTTTTGGAAATACTGATCCGTTTCGGGAGAGATTATTCAAAGGCTGAGCTATCACTATGGAAAAAATATGTATTCTGTGATTTTATAGCATTTTAGTTTTTTCAATCTTAGTAAAGGTATTCTGCTAAAAAACTATTTTAGCACTTTAAGTCATAATTTAGTTTCATATGATCTTTTTAGGTCACCTTCTATTGAAAACAGTCTCTACTTCAAGTAAAAAATAAAACACGTTATTGTGACAAAGTTTAAAATAAGAAAAAAAAGTCATATTGTGAGAGATAAGGCAGTTAAGAGAAATAAAGTCACAATTGTGAAATATAAAGTCATAGTATAAGATACAACATTACAATTAATGAAAATAAAGTTGCACTTATGAAATATAAAAAGTTGCAATTTTGGAAAATAAATTTGCAATTGTGCAATAAAAATTTATACTGTAAGATACTGTAAGATATAAAGTAAAAATTGTAAGGTTTAAAGTTGTAGTTATGAAAAATGAAGTCGCAATTGTAAGATGAGGTCAAGATGAAGTCAATTACGGAAAATAAAGGAGCATTTGTGATATATAAATAGTTGCAATTATAGAAAATAAATTTACAATTGAGAGACAAAATGTCATTTTAAGATATATAGTTTTAGGTTGTAGTTATGATAAATTAAGTTGTAATTTTAAAGGGGTCATGAATTGAGAAATCAACTTTTCCTTGAGCTTTTGACATATAAGAGGTCATCGTACTATAAGAATATCTTGTAAGTTTCAGAACTGAAAACTTGCTTGTTAGTCCAATAAAAGCTTTTACTGACACCAGCCCCATTGAACGTCTGATCCCGGAATGTGCATAAATAGGTGAAATCCCGCCTCCGCAGAAGAAATCAACACCCACTTCATCATTACACAGTTAGCCCCGCCCACTGGTGTGTTAGTGAGATGAGGAGGAGAGGAGAGCGATACAGGACAAAATTAACATTACATTTCAAAGGATCCTAATGCTAGTATTATGGTTATGTAAATGTCTCAGTTGAGCTTCATTTATTTATTATCACAATTTCACTCTAGGTTCTTTGGTAAATCAATCGCATTTCGGCGCAGGCTTTGCAAGCAGACTTTTACGATATGGACTCGACAGTAATGCAACAACATGTAATTAACTGTTAATTCTAATGCCTGATCTGATATATGATAGCCAATCACAGCAGTGGGTGTTTACACTGAATTCTCACAGCAGAAACGCCCCTTCAAACAGAGCGTTCAAATCAGAGGGCTAAAATCAGGGTAGCAAAAATGCCTTTTATTTCTAAATTATGGACAATTTTTTATGTAAAAATCATATTAACATTATAAGTGGACCCCAGGAAACATTATAAAACAATAAAACAATGCAGTTCATGACCCCTTTAAGATATACAAGACAGTCTAAGATATAAAGTCGCAATCACAGAAAATGAAATTGCTTTTATGAGATACAGTATTAAAAATTCAATTATGGGAAATACGTTTTATTTATATAAACAATTTATATTGTAAGATATAATGGGACAATTGCAATAAATAAAGTTTTTTTTAAAATCTCGTTTTCCTTGATATGGCCCCTTTAAATATCAAAGTGACAGAAATATCATTGTGAGACAATACATGGGAGTCGCCCCCTTCACCAGTACATGCGCTGAAAGACATCTTACATAACACATGGCGAAGGCACACAAATATCTACGAAGGACCTATTCTTCAAACACCAAATAATCCACAACAGCGAGAGGGACCAACTGTTTTGTCCCTGGTGGAAAGTTTGAATACTGGGTGACATTGCTTTGTGAGCTGGAAACATGAAAGAAAGAACCTGCAGTTTCTTCAGGCTGAAACACTGGGACAATGCAGTGTGTGTGAGGTGCATTTACAATAGAAGTCACTGAACACAGCACAACACTGCAGCACTGCCAAACGCACAAGCCAAAGCCAAACAAACACGCACAATGGGCTTTATCGCTTATTCTTTATAGTGGCCGGTTTCACCCTGTCCTCTAGTTGGCCGTTGTTACTCTTGGGAGACTAACTCATACACACTGTGCAGTTGTGTGTGATGGAGGGCCAATAAAATGGAGTCATGGCCAGCTATGCCCTTTACACCACCCCACTGTTCCCATGGTGACCAGTGACAAACTACTGGCCATGCCCTCTGCCATTTGAGAAGAAGAAAAAAAAACTTTTATTCAGCAAGGACGCTGTAACGCTGAGGCTGTAGTGAGCGCACAAAGACACTCAGGAGATCACAGGAATAAGTTTTGCACAATCACTAACATAAACGAGACCAAAAACTGAACAAAGGGAACTAAGAGCTTAAATACACAGGGAGAATAATCAAAGGAACTGGGAACAGGTGAGTTAGTCATTAGAAACTATAGCCGGGGACACACCTAACGATTAGCTGAAACATTCTAAGACTGAACTGAACACACATACCGATTGTTTCCTGCGACTGAAGCAGATTTAAATACTTACACATGGAATTTGAACACCGACTGTAATCGCAGACTGAACGCGACTGGACGCGTTTGAGCGCGATCAGTCATAAGTATCAATTTACATTCATAATCGGCCTTACAATCGTTAAGTGTGTGCACGGCTTATGACAACAAATGAGCAACTATGGAAACAAATAAGGAACTAGAACACAGGCAAATAAATGGTATCAAGGAAAACCAAACTAAAATACAGTCAAACTGAAAAGAACTAAACATAACTATGACAGACGCATTATATTGATGAAAAAGGAAAGGAAAGACATTTATAATGTTACAAAAGTTTTCTATTTCAGATAAATGCTGTTCTTATGAACTTTCTATTCATCAAAGAATCCTGAAAAAAAAGTGTGTTGCTGGGTTTCCATCTACACGTGAAACAAATCTTTTCAAGGTTCGCAAAACAAACAAACAAACAAACCAAACAAATGCGAATTAGGTGCGTTTCCATCAAGTTGTTCAAACGGATGATGGTGGTATTGGTAACCTAGTAACCAACAGTAAATAAAACACCATCAGTGAAACAGCCGATTAGTTGGTGGGTTTAAAGTTCTTGCCTGGAAAATCCAGCCTCACCACTGTACCAGCGGATGAGTCTGGTCGGCCATTGAATCAATTCGATTTCTAAGGCGGAGCAAATCCGAGCGAACAGGAAGCGGAGTAAACCAATCAGAGAAGGGCGGATATGACGTTAGCAAAGCGACAAGAGAGTCAACAGCAAAAAGTAAATAAACGGCCCCGGGCAAGCACAATAGATTTTTGGCAAGCACGGAGAGTAGTTTAACATGGCTAGCGCTAGAGAAAGCGACGTTAATGACTTGTGTCGTTGTTGCAGTAAGAATTTGAGAATACGTGGTGTTATTGCCAATTGTGTGTGTGTGTGTGTGTGCGTGACATCGTATCAGGCCATCAAGCTGTTCAATAAACTGTTTAAAACATACAGTCACTCGATCAGTGCTGAGATTCTAGATGGCATAAACAAAGATGTAATGAATCTTGACAAACTGAGGACGGAATCGAAACTGTCTCGTGTCTCTCTCTCATCTGCTCGTGCTGGGATCAGCAGCGGCGCGGGCGACACAACGAACCTCTTTACAGATGTCAAACATACCAAAGAAGCTCTTTAATGCTTTTGTGCTCGCTTGAATGAGATTCGCCATGTATTTTGAACACAATGAAGCGAGAATGGACGAGCACAAGCTTCATTAGAGACGCGAGCCGTCTCTGTTTCTCTCAAAACCTATTTAAATGTACACTTCTAATCCATTCTTGTGATCAAATCTTGCCGATTCGCTGGAGTGTTTTTATTTTAAAAGGCTAAAAAGAGGCAGTCAGCTCACGGCTGCTTTAAAAGGCTCGTCTCGGCTCGCCTCGTTTATGTGTGTGCGTGTGACATTGTATCAGGCCATCAAGCTGTTCAATAAACTGTTTAAAACACACAGTCACCCGATCAATACTGAGATTCTACATGTTTTCACTTAAAAAGGCTAAAAAGAAGCTGCTTTAAGAGACATGGTCTGCTCTGCTCGATATTGAAGTGACTTTTGCCGCACTAGAGTGACGCTGTTTGCGTCACTGAAATAAACACTGATTGCACGGTACGTTTTGGAGTTGACTCGAATCGCGACGGAGGGCGGCCTGACCAGACTGATATATCTTGCAGAAGATATATATCAGTCTGGCCTTGCCAGGCAATTAAAGTTCGCTACATCAGAATATATTAGGCAAATGCATTTCCATCTCCCATTATTCGCATGAACTCTTTTTCGCACAAGCCAAAAACCACCTCAACTTTTTTTTGCGAGTTAAGGGATTTTTTTCGTTCTTTTTTCCATCATTCATTTCTGATACGATACTTCAAAATGCACATAAAAACAGGGTGATGGAAACAGCTAATGTTTCCACAAAACTTTTAAGCCGTTTTCAACACTGATTATTGTAAGGATTGTTCCTTTATCATCAAATCATCATATTAGAAGGATTTCTGAAGGATCATGTGATACTGAAGACTGGAGTAATGATGCTGAAAATTCAGCTTTGCATCTCAGGAATAAATTCAATTATAAAATATATTAAAACAGAAAACAGTTATTTTAAATGGTAAAACTATTTCACAAAATTGCTATTTTTTATTGTATTTTTGATCAAATAAACACAGCCTTGGTGAGCATAAGACATTTTTTTTCAAAAATATTTACAAAATATAACCAACCCCATACTTTTGAACAGAGTGTAAATCACAAGATTCAAATACAAGAGCATCGACCTCAGGCTCAAATTCTTATTTACTTCAGAGTCCAATTACATCACACCCTTATATAAAATGCTTTCGATTTGGGACAGCATACACCTCTGGGAAAATAACTTCCATTCTTTGCTTTCATTCTTTGCTTTTGCTAAAAGATCTGATAACAGAACACTGCACATCACCAAAACCAGTTTTTAATGTGACAGACTATTCACGGAAATCAAACTTTTTTTGGGGAACAAAATTAATCTTTTCCAAAAATAACATCAGAGGCATTGTTGAAATATCTTACGTCAGGAGATGAAAATAAAGGGATTATAAACCGGTTGGGTAAAAATAATCAGAGCTTTGTTCTCAGACTTCCTGAAGGCACTGCAGGCTCTTGATGAGAGACAGCAGAATCACATATCCTGTTCAGCTACACAATCTAATTATTATAAAAGTCATTAAACAGAAATATAGGGAAAGACATGCTGATTGTATTCAAACATGAGTTGTCTTTCATTTAAACATGCAAACAACTACTGAAGAGTGCAAAATAGGGTGTTCTGGGTGGCTACCAGGGCGTTTCAATGCAGTTCCTAAGGTGTTCTGAGTGGATGCTTAGCCCACCAAGCAAAGAGAGTCGACCCTCAAGCTCAAGTCCCTCTTTCAATGTAAGTCTATGGAATTTTTTTCACTTGTTTTACTGTCCACCATACTAAAATTCAGAGCTTTGTTTTTCAGTGCAATCATAATAATGGAAATTACGGCAGTTTTTCTTTAACTGGAACATATGCACAGTCGCGCACACACACCAGACTGCACTGCAAAAGTCTCAAGCATCTGTCAGGCCTGCGGTGTGTCACTCAGGTGAGATGATTGAATTATTTACAGCAGTGAAATTTCAGCATAAACTTTTACATCAGCATCATCATTTTCATCACTTTGCAGTCACATATGAAACACACATTTGAGCAATAGCCAAGATCAGATGGAAGAAACAACTCAAACCCTAAAGCAATAGTCCACCCAAAATGAAAATTTACTCATTTACTCACCCTCATGTCTTTTAAACCTGTATGACTTTATTTCTTCTGTGGAACACAAAAGAAGATATTTTGAAGAACTGTTTATGTTCATACAATAAAAGTCAACACTGGACCCCACTGACTTTTATTATATGGAAAAGAATCTTTGTATTTGAAAGATTGTTCTATCTTTTGTGTTTCACAGAATATAGAAAGTCAAACAAACTGGATTGACATGAATCAATCATAATATATACATCATTTTCATTTTGGGGAAACTATCTAAACCATAGTAAACGAAAGAGAAACAGTCAGTTTATATATACTTAATAGTTATCATGTACCTTGGTATTTACATGTTATCCAAAATACTTGAAAGAATATGCTTGTTATGCTGTTTTTGCCACTTTTTTGTTACACTAAAGTTAAATAAAGGTTATTTATTGGCAAATATGGTTCCATAAAGAATTTTTAACATTCATGAAACCTTTTTAATGCACTTTATAGTGGAAAAAGAATATTAAAATGTTCTTCACACTAAGAAAAAAAAAAGTTTTTTTATGAACGGAAAAGTTCTTTGAGAAACCCAAAATGCTTCTTGAACGGCATCAATGTGAAAACATCTTTTGGAAACTTTTTTTTTTTTAAAGTGTCGTGGAGAAAGAAAGAGACAAAAAGAGAAAAATAACTTAAATTGACTTACAAACACATCCATTAGCATGTGCTCCAGAGTTGTTTCCAGGTCATCAAGTCTTGCTGCCAGTGTCATGATGGTTTATGCAGTCAAACCAAAACAACTAACTCAACATAAACTGATGTTAACTTCAAATATGAAGAAAACAAGGTTGTTTACATAAAATGTTTGCTCACTACAGCCAAAATGCACATCCAGTTTCCAAAAATCTGAACATCCATAGTAGGAATGCCGACACGTCCACATGCAATATCAAAAATCCTTTCTTTTAATCAACATTGGATCACAAAGGACCACACCAAACACAACGTCTCTTGACTGTGCTCCTCAGAGGTCCGTCCCGTTTCAGATTGTGTTCGACTGGGCTCCAGTTTCAGAAAATGGCTCTAACTAGTGTATGCGTTTCTGAGCATCCACATGCAGACCTCCCCTTCTTTGGCTCAATTCTTGAAAGACTGCACCGTATGACAACCACATGACACCTAAGTCGCTAAAACACTTCCTCCAGCCGTGAACACTTTCACACAGAACATCACTGAGACAAGAACAGACCGTCCAGCTCACTTCACATAAGGACAAAACTTCATTACTGAGGATGACCAACCATCTATGTGTGTGTGTGGAACAGTGTGTCTGCCTCTTCCTGGGGGCAGTGGACCCACAGTAGACCCCATTGTGCACCAGGACCCATGAGGATGAGGAGGACCCGCGAGGGTGTCTGTGTCCAATGCCCGTCTCATTCACACGGGCCTTCTGATCAATGCGGCTTTGTGTTGCCCATTAACGAAGGGCCAAGAATGTCTCTGTGATGCCCCGGCCACAAAACAAGGCAATGTGCAGAGTCTCTCCAACTTATGTAAGCAATCGAGAGTTTACCGCTGTTTACGTCACATGCAATGCGATTAGTCTTCTCAATATGAGGTGGATTGTGTTAATGCGCATGCGGTGGGACAGAATGATGAGAGAAAGAGGCACAGGGCTGTAATTATAAATAGCAGGATGTGACTCCATTTGAGTCACAGTTTAAAATGTAGCCAGAGAACACGCGCACACTTACAGATGCTAACAGCTGTTGGCTAATCAAACAGGCCTAATCCTGTGAGCATTTGCACACATGCTGAGTTATTCTATCTTACCTTGTGCAAATGCAAAGCTAAAAAACTTCCCAACGCTGAGGCGGCCATATGCTGCATCAGTGATCAAACATTAAGTTCATGCATGCTTCACACTATCAGAACCTAATTTGAGCCATTTTCTGCATAATACAAAATTATTTGAGGTCTTAGCATTTTTAAAGTGCTTCTTTTTATAGAGCTAAACGCCATAGAAACACATTATCTCATGTCTTTAAATAACATGGAAAATTATTCACTGATTTTACCAGCACAGAGGCATGTTTAGATCTGAATACAATAGAAACTATTGTTTACTCTTAAAACTGATACTCTACATAAGCTCAATTTTACAAGTTACGAAATGTGCCAGAAGGTAAAACATAATGCGACATGAATATGTGTTGCATTCTCCACAAAGGGGACATTAGCATAAAGGGTCTTCCTCGGTTGTGGCGAGAAGAGATACAGCTAAGGCCGGAAGTGACGCAAAATAGTTCACACCATAAAATAACAATAAATTAAATTTGCTACTTATCAGAGTGGGTTTTATTAATGTCTACACCTACCCCAACCCTAAACCTACCGTTACAATTATACAAATACTCAAACAATCATGCAAATACAGTAATTAATTGTTGTTCAGTGTGACAAATATGATGCAATATTGATGTGCGCATGCCCAGTAAGCCCTGGTAGGACAATCTGGCCGTAGCTGTGTCCCTTCTAGCCCCAACCATCTTCCTCTGCTTAATTACAAGAAATACAAGAAGTATCCTAATTCCATGTACTGGCACACACGATTCATGATTTCATGACATTTTTTCTTTTGTCAAATCAACTTTGATTGATTAAACCAATCGCCTTCACTGTATTAACTCAAATTGTTAATTTCAATGAACTCAAAATTTTAAGGCAACCAGGTAAATTATTTTTTTATGTTAAAACAACAATTCTTTTTTTTACAGTGTACACCATTGTTCAAACGTTTGGGGAATAAATAGAATAAATTACATTTTAAATATATTACTATAAAAAATTATTTTAAATTGTAATAATATTTCACAATATTACTATTTTACTGCATTTTTGATCAAATAAATGCAGCCTTGGTGAGCATTAAAGACTGAAAAAATCTGGTAACACTTTATTTTAGGGACTTTTAACTAGTTGCTTATTAGCATGCATATTACTAGAATATTGGCTGTTTATTAGTTATTATTAAGCACATATTAATGCCTTATTCTGCATGACCTTATTCTACATTCTTAATCTTACCCAATACCTAAACTTAACAACTAATTTACTATTACACTCTAAAAAATGCTGGGTTAAAAAAACCCAAGCTGGGTAAAATATGGACAAACCCAGCAGGTTGGGTTAAAAGGCACCTATTATGCCCTCTTTCACATGATGTAATATAAGTCTCTGGTCTGGTCAAGTTTCAGCTNTTATTTTAGGGACTTTTAACTAGTTGCTTATTAGCATGCATATTACTAGAATATTGGCTGTTTATTAGTTATTATTAAGCACATATTAATGCCTTATTCTGCATGACCTTATTCTACATTCTTAATCTTACCCAATACCTAAACTTAACAACTAATTTACTATTAATAAGCAGTAAATTAGGAGTTTATTGATGGAAAATTCGTAATTGATAGTGAATACATGTTCCCTATACTAAAGTGTTATAAAAAATTCTACCGACCCCAAACCTTTGTACAGTAAAGTACACTTCCACACGTCCATGTCAACACATTTTTAACCATGGCTGAAGGCCTGCAGACCAATCCCATTATGAGGGACACAGCCAGCAGTAGATTAAACTACTGATCTCTTCTAAAGACAGATGGAGGTAACATTCAGTGTGTGTTTGTGTGTGTATGAGTGTGAGGTGCTACTGATGAACATCAGACTTATAACACCATCAACATCATTACAAACTCCAATAAACACCAGCACAGTACGCTGTACAAATGACCGGATAAGATGACAGGACTGATGCAAGCACAACACTGACTTGTAAAGTGTAAAGAGTGTTGACCTATGATCTCCATGAAGATGACAGATTCACACACACACCTTAAAGTGACAATTTGTTACATTGAAGTCTTGTTGACCCCTTGACCCTACAATTTAGTCTGGCTGATAATGACCGTTGATACTGCTGAGGCAACTGCAGAGGTCAAAAGTGATTATATCCAAGTGTACTTCTGTGCATATTCAATGGATATTTCAAAATGTAAACAAACCAACATCACTATTATTAATGCTTATATTTATTAATATACTATAGGGTAAGAGTTTTGTTCTAAACCACATATCAATGCATTAAAAACCATATACACCTTAACTGTAGGGCACAACCCTGGCAACACACCAGCATAGTGGTGGTCAGTTTTATATAGGCAAGCACCNCCACAACTACTACCACTACTACTACTAATAATAATAACGTTATAGTATTAATAAATGTTATATAAATATATAATAATATAATATTCTTAATAATATTAATAGTAGTATAAAATAATAGTAATAATATTATATTTTCAGTGCTATACTTTATTTTACAATTTTCAGTGCCATATGTTCAAATAATTTGTGCCAACGCTTATTTATATAATCTCCTTTGCATAGATACACTTTTCTAGTGTAACTGTAAAATGATTTCTTACCATAAATGGGAACATGGTCAACTTTAGTTTTTAGTCCAGGAAGACACTCCTCTTCACTGTCACATTATTTTTTTCATTCTGCTCTAGGGGTTACTCAAACTTCCTGCTGTTCATGTTCAATGTCACAGCCAACATACTCACCAGAGCACATTTTTTGATTAAATGCAGCCGTCTGTCAGACATCCAAATCGCTCTGACCTTGCTCTGACTCTCCACATCCATTCACTACCAAATTAACTTTGCAACTCAGTCTCGTTTTTGGTTCAGAAACAAAATTTCTCAGCCAGACTCTTCAGTGCACATGCAAACATGACCTGCAGCCACTCTCACATGCTCTTCTAGGCTTAACACACACACACACACACACACACAAGAGGAGAAAGACTTAGGTGATCCATTTTAGTCCTGACCTAAAGCCTCTTTCCAGCTTTTCTTACCTGACAAACATCACTCCCCTAATCAACTATGGTACTGCTGTACATACTGTTTATTTATTTTTTACCTATACAACTTATAACTGAGTTTAAGGGTGTACTCACACTAGGCGTTCTGAGCCGTGCCCGAGCGCGTTTGACCCCCAAAGCCCGGTTCGTTTGACTAGTGTGATCGCTCCGTACCGTGCCCGGGCGTGGTTCGTTTAGCCGTCCCTGCCCCACTTGGAAGAGGTGGGCCAGAGCACAGTTCAGTTGGGCTCGAGCACGGTTCGCATGCAGTGTGAACGCTAACCATGCCGGAGCACAGAACAGCTACTACTTTTGTGTGCGCTACTGTCATCATTGCGACGGCAAACATCTTTATTACTACTTGGATAGTACACTTTTCAATTTATGTAATTAATTTGAGTGTATTTGGGTTTATAACGGGTCTGATTCTCACCTTATTGATGAACAGGAATTGTAGTTTGCTAGTAAAGCTGCAAATTCCTCCATTAACGTCAGCTGCCTTTGTAATAATCCTCTGATACGTGCAAGTGAAAATCGCTGCACGACATGAATGATAAATCTATTAGGCAGTATCTTAGCGAAAGTGCTTTTTCTTCCTGTTTTCTTCCATACAAAAAGTTACATCGTATATGGCGTAAGCGTGCTCCAGCCCCGAACATTAAGTGCAATGTGAGGCGGGCAGAGGTGTAAAGTATTTGAGTAAATGTAATTAGTTACTGTACATAAGTATCTTTTTGGCTACTTTGTAGTTGTACTGAGTATCAAAGATATTGGCAACTTTTACTCTCTACTTGACTACATTTTTGAACAAGTAAATGTACTTTTTACTCCACTACATTTGTGATAAGTAATGCAATTACAGATTACATTTTTCATGACACCTAACTTTTTCTGGAGCAGTTTGTTTCTGATATAAAGAAGTGATATTGCCATCTAAGGGCATTGAAGGTACTATATCTTGTGTGTTTTGCCTTTACTCACCCAAACTTGTCAAGAAGGATACTTTATGTGAATGTGAGTGCATTAGCAGGTAGTTGCTGATCGCAGGTGTTTGATTTATTAGATGAGGAAATGACTGAAGCTGGTGATGAGGCTCAAACCAGCACGTACAGTAGACTTGACTATTTAATTTTACTTAACATTGTTTTATTTATCCGCTATATTGACAAGACCGTTTTGAAGGATATTGGTTTACTTATGGCCTTTTCTGTGCACTTGAGCTTAAATGAGACTTGAGAGTTTGTAGACCTTTAAAAGGTTGTTGTGTCGACCTTGATTTATTGTAATATTAAGGTGTTCAGTTTTACAAACCCGATTCCAAAAAAGTTGGGACACTGTACAAATTGTGAATAAAAACAGAATGCAATGATGTGGAAGTTTCAAATTTCAATATTTTATTCAGAATACAACATAGATGACATATCATATGTTTAAACTGAGAAAATGTATAATTTTAAGGGAAAAATACGTTTATTTTAAATTTCATGGCATCAACACATCTCAAAAAAGTTGGGACAAGGCCATGTTTACCACTGTGTGGCATCCCCTCTTGCTCAAGTTTAGGAATAGGAATGTTGTCCCATTCTTGTCTAATACAGGCTTCTAGTTGCTCAACTGTCTTAGGTCTTCTTTGTCGCATCTTCCTCTTTATGATGCACCAAATGTTTTCTATGGGTGAAAGATCTGGACTGCAGGCTGGCCATTTCAGTGCCCGGATACTTCTTCTACGCAGCCATGATGTTGTAATTGATGCAGTATGTGGTCTGGCATTGTCATGTTGGAAAATGCAAGGTCTTCCTTGAAAGAGACGACGTCTGGATGGGAGCATATGTTGTTCTAGAACTTGGATATACCTTTCAGCATTGATGGTGCCTTTCCAGATGTGTAAGCTGCCCATGCCACACGCACTCATGCAACCCCATACCATCAGAGATGCAAGCTTCTGAACTGAGCGCTGATAACAACTTGGGTTGTCCTTGTCCTCTTTAGTCCGGATGACATGGCGTCCGTAAATTTTGATTCGTCTGACCACAGAACAGGTTTACACTTTGCCACAGTCCATTTTAAATTAGCCTTGGCCCAGGGAAAACGCCTGCGCTTCTGGATCATGTTTAGATATGGATTCTTTTTTTACCTATAGAGTTTTAGCCGGCAACGGCGAATGGCACGGTGTATTGTGTTCTATTGTGAATAAAATATAAGTTTATGAGATTTGTAAATTATTGTATTCCTTTTTTATTCACAATTTGTACAGTGTCCCAACTTTCTTGGAATAGGATTTGTATTTTGATTTTAGAAAATAAACTTGATTTCTCTTCTTACAAATCAATTGTTTCTTATTTTCACTGGCATGTCTCTCAGGACTAGTGCATCTCTGAGCCTACATTCAGCATGAGTAAAATACTTAAGTACGGTTAAAATCAGATACTTTAAGACTTTTACTCAAGTCGTATTGGAATTGGTTACTTGTAACTTGTAGTGGAGTCATTTTCTATGTAAGGTATCAGTACTTTTACTCAAGTATGGTTTTCAGGTACTCTTTACACCTCTGCCAGCGGGGGAGTAGGGAGGGGGGACAATCGCGCCGTTCATCTTACGTCATCACAGACGTGCACGGCACATGATGGAAAACAGAACGCGGGTCAGTAAATGTGTTTTTTTTTTTATTAATTTGATGCTATAATGTGCAGCAGAGTAAACGACACTTGTGTTTACTGTATGTGCGTCGCATGTAGATGGTTTTCTGCTGCTTGCAAACTGACAATTTTGAGGAGACATGATTGCCATTCATTTGCCACTCTGATTGCACTCGTAAAGCGTGAATACACTGCAGGCTCACTCCTGCTCGAATCCAAGGTAAATCATCAACACTATCATCTCTTACATGTGTTTTATTTTAGTAAACATATTATAATCGGCTAAAACGCATGCGCAGGTTACTTTACTTCCTGAAAAAGTGCGCACCCGAGTCCGTGTTGCTTTCATATTCACGCGAACCGTGGCACAGTTCGAGTGCAACAAGCTGTTTTAAATCAGAAATCAATGTTCAGCCTAAGAACCCTATCAGCCTGACATTTACACACGCATGACATGCTCGCCCACTGACATCAGGGGTAAAGAGGGCCAAAACATGTTCTCACATCAGTTCTGTTTGATTCATTTTCTCCATCTATTTAGTGTTTGTCCTACACTGGGCTAGGTGGGGCGTTATTTACACTGGCACATACACAGACAAATTACACATTTTGCCAACAAAGATCTCAGTGTTTGCACTGACAGCAACTTCAGAATGGCAGAACAGAATTAAACTTCATGAGGATTCTTGCAAAAATTATATTTTACTGTAAATATATAATGGATATAAATTGAGGCCATGCATTACAGATCTTTTTGCTTCTTCTCTCTCACTCTCAGCTTGCATGTCTTGAAAACAGGATTAAGCACTATATGTGTCCACTTTAACCCCTTAAATAGTCTTCAGGTCAAGACTCTAAATCACAAGACCACAAAGTGGTTTGCATCTCAATGGCTCTTAACCTACTCAAACACCATACTACACTCAGTTTACACATTAAAGCTGTTCATCATATAGGCATTGTGAGTTATATTGTTAAACTACATGATGCACTTCTTAAAGGGATAGTTCACCCAAAAATAAAAAATGTAATTACCCCATAATTTACTCACCCTCCAGCCATCCAAGGTGTATATGACTTTCTTCTTTCAGCCAAACACAATTAGTTATTTTAAAAATATCCTAGCTCGTCCAAGCTTTATAATGGGAGTGATTGGAGGATGAGATTTTGTAGTCCAAAAATATGCATTCATCGATCATAAAATGAGTTAATAAAGGCCTTCTGAAGCGAATAAATGCGTTTGTGTAACACAAATATCCTTATTTAAAACTTTATAAAGTAAAATAGCGAGCTTCTGGCGCTAAAGCCATACGCATTCGACATCCAAAAAGTGTTAACTTCCACAACGTAGTACACAATGACATGACATATACTACACGTTGTAGGACATAGCATAGTACATCATGGCGTAGTGTAGAACGTCATGACATTGTGTACTACGTCACGGAAGTTAACGCATCGATTCACTTCAGAAGGCCTTTCGGAGCCACGTGGAGTATGTTTTATGATCAATGGATGCACATTTTTGGACTTCAAAAACTCATCCTGCAATCACTCCCATTATAAAGCTTGGACGAGCCAGGATCTTTTTTTTTTAAATAACTCTGATTGTGTTTGAGTGAAAGAAGAAAGTCATATACATCTAGAATGGCTTGAGGGTGAGTAAATGATGAGGTAATTTTCATTTTTGGGTAAACTATCCCTTTAAGTCAACCACTACACAAAATTAACATTGTAATCAAGTATTTTGTGATATACAATTTTTGTGATGTGATGCCAGTGAACAAACCACAGAATTTGAGCATGACTTCTTCACTGTATGTATGTGTGTTTGTGTGTATAATAAAGGGCTCTCTGTATTCTCTGTGTATCAAGGTGACCTTGACTGCAGCAGTGTAAACCGATATCCTCACACTCCTTCAGTCTTATATCTTTCATTCCATTCATAGTTTATTCTTAGTGATTTTTTCCTTTACTCTGGGCCTGTATGTCAGAACCACTGCATCACTGTGTCTACTACCCACAATGCTCTACTTTAATACCTGAGTCAGCACTGGCTCTCTGGCCTATTTAGAGCTTTTTGCTTCTCTGTCTCAAATACACACACATATATATATATATGCCCACACACCATCTATGGGGACCTGTGTAAGTGAATCTCTCTGATAAAGACGCAGTACGGTGAGTCACGAGTCAGCATTTTCTGCCCTACTAAACTCAGCCTAGTTTTATACTGAGAACAGCCATAATTTAGAGCGACACACCAACACACACAACATCTACTCTAGAATATCGCAAGGATCCTCATATAAGTTAAACACAGTCTGGGTTAAATTTCATTAAAGGTATTAAAGTCACAGCATGTCAGGAGACTCCCAAAGAACATGGTAAAATACTTTAACACTACTTACACACACTCACTCACCTTAACATGTAATGCATAAGAATATGTTATTACAATCACTGCTACATACAGTATGCCCACAGAAACGGTGTCCCTTCTGTGCTGCTAAAAAAAATTTAGTCAAATGCTAGAATATAGTAGAATATAAATTCAAAATTAATTCATAATCGAATGTGAATTTAAATGCAACAAGTAACAAGTTTAAAATGTAAAGTGTAATGTAAAGCTAATGTAAAATCAAATTTAAAGGATTAGTTCACTTCAGAATAAAAATTTCCTGATCATTTACTCACCCCCATGTCATCCAAGATGTTTATGTCTTTCTTTCTTCGGTCGAAAAGAAATTATGTTTTTTGAGGAAAACATTCTTGGATTTTTTTTTCCATATAGTGGACTTCAACAGCTACCAACGGGTTGAAGGTCCAAATTGCTGTTTCAATGCTACTTCAAAGGGTTCTACACAATCCCAGACGAGGAATAAGTCATTTTCTAAAAAAAATTTAAATGTATATGCTTTTTACCACAAATGCTCATCTTGCACTCCTCCGCGATGCGCCACGCATTATGTAATCACGTTGGAAAGGTCACATAGGTGGAAGTACCACGGTAGGGCGTAAAACTCCATCTCATTTTCTCCTCATACTTCAAAATTGTCCGACATCTTTGTTTTACCCTTTTCTTGTAAAGGCCGTTTGACTTAGTTTTTGCACATTCGCTTTGTAAACATTGTATTGGTACTTCCGCCTATGTCACGCGTTACCTTTCCAACGTGATTAAGTAATGCATGGCGCATCGCAGAGCTAGTGCAAGATGAGCATTTGTGGTTAAAAAGTATTTAATTTTTATTTATATTTTAGCAAATGACGCTAGATAAGACCCTTTTTCCTCGACTGGGATTGTGTAGAGCCCTTTGAAGCTGCATTTACACTGCAATTTGGACCTTCAACCCGTTGAACCCTGTTGAAGTCCACTATATGGAGAAAAATCCTGGAATGTTTTCATCATCCAAGTGGATGCTGCACACTGGTGGTGGATAAGGAGAGACCCCTGATATGATTGTAAAGCGCTTTGGGTGTACAGTTGTACATAGGAAAGCGCTATATAAATGCCTCATTCATTCATTCATTCATTCATCAAAAACAATAATTTCTTTTCGACTGAAGAAAGAAAGACAAACATCTTGGATGACATGGGGGTGAGTAAATTACCAGGAAATTTGAATTCAGAAGTGAACTAATCCTTTAAAGTGGAACATACATTTAAAATGTGAAGTGTACTTTAGAGTGTGTAAATTCAAATTTAAATTCAAAAATGCAAAATGGAACAAAGTCAAATGTGGATTGGAAATCAATTTAAAGGCACAATATATAAGATTTTTGGAATAAAATATCCCAAAACCGGTGTTATATATTTTGTTGACTTGTGTACTTACATTATCCCAAAAAATCCAGAGAAATCAGCCATTTTAACCAGTGTAACGGCCCGTCATTGGCCCACCTGTTAATGACGTCATATCCGCATTACCCTCGATTTCTGGTTTTACTTCTGTATAAACCATGGAAATGCCAAAGATTCTTTAATATATTATATGTTTTATTAGACAGGTGAGCAACTGTTTGGATACCTTTACAGAAAACTAATCACTGTTATATAGCTCAACACTGTTAGTCTTATTGTTTGAATCTATTGTTTTCTTGATTTACCGCGAGTACATTCAAAATCAGAAGTTTGATATGCATTTTCTTCACCATACAATATTTTAAAATGAATTGCATGCCATTTAGCAACACATGTCATCCAGCTTTTATTAATATGATATTCTCATATCGATCTAGCTTACTGCAGTGTGCAACAAGTGTCTCATACCAGCCACCGAGCGAACGCACAGAGAAACATAATAACAACTTTCAACACACTCAAATGTATTTTTAGTATGATTGTTTTGACCAAGTAAAACAGCACTGCATTATCCCACAATTGTAATTCATCAAATAAAGTGACATGTATGAGTAGTAATTCGGCACTTGTGGCTATTTCAATAGAATGAAATGAAATAATGTGAATTTATCAAACGTAACTGTAACGAAGTTCAAGGAAGAACGAGGTGGACACTAATTGTAACTTTACTCGTAAAATAAACAAACTACAAAATGAAAGGTGTGGCAGCAGCCGACTGTGGCGTTTCTAACAACGTAAAATGTCCCAGGCTTTCGGATATGCCCTGCTTCATACCACAGTAACGTTAATACATTTTTAAAACATTAGCTCATCCATGAACATGATTTCTGCCTGAGTCCCGTCGGATTGCTTTCCTTCGGCTGTTGAGGTGAAGACGACTCCACCCTCATTCATGGCGTCATCAAGCTACGCCTTTGTTATTGTTTTGAATAAGTGACCTTATTTTTTTTTAAATAAGCGGTAAAACTTACATACTGTGCCTTTAAAATGTAAAGTGGAGTCATATGAAAAGCTGAATGTAAAAGAAGCGGAGTGAAATTTAAATTAAAAAATATGAAATGAAATGTAAAGTAAACTAAAAAAAACTAAATGGAATTTTGAGATTTTAAAACTCAAAAATGCAGTGGAAAGTAAAATGAAAATGCTAAATGGTCATGTAAATAAAAATGTATACCTAAATGAATTGTCTTTTATACATTATACTCTCCTTCTGTTACAGTAGCTCCCAGGAAGACGAAGACGAATATAGAAATCCAACAAGGTTTATTAACAAGACTTAAAGGTAATCCAAAAACGTAACAGTTGACACAAGCAATACCAGACCACTCAAGAGTGAAAAGGCAGGAACTTAAATACAAGGCAAATGAGGGAACTAATAACGAACACCTGTGATGATTACATGAATTACCATGACAACTAAAAGGTTGCGGGAAAACAGAACAAAGGAAGACATGTGACATAAGCAAACCAAAACAAACAGAACATGACGGTGACCGTGACACCTTCATAAAATCATCATTCATACTTCATAGGTAATATACATAATATTACTGCAAACCATAGAAGACTGCATAAAACTCATTCAACTCAATCAGACTCTTCCAATTTATAGTGCATTCTGACCCACCAATATAGTCAAATGTTAATTTGATGTTTCAAGTGATAAAAAGTAGTGCAATCTAAAATACCTATGCTGTTCTTTCCACTTTTCACAGAAACAACACTCTTGACTGCATAACTGCATATGTGGAAGTGTGTGTGTGTGTGTGCGCGTGTTTTTGTGACATATCAGGACACAAATGTGTATAATGACATGGGTATGACATAGGTATTACAAGGAGAGGGTGACTTATGAGGACATTACCCATGTCCCCACTTTTCAAAAGGCTTATAAATCATACAGAATGAGTTTTTGTGAGAAAGTAAAAGTGTGCACAGTTTCCTGTGATGGTTTGGTTTAGGGGTAGGGGTAGTGTAGGGGGATAGAAAATACGGTTTGTACAGTATAAAAACCATTACGCCTATGGAATGTCCCCACATTTCACAAAAACAAACATGTGTGTGTGTGTGTGTGTGTGTGTTCATCCGATCTTTAACTCCCTCATCTAAGCGACATTCTGAATCACATAAACCAATTTCATGCATGAGGTGAACCAAAGATCAGTGTTCATAATCACCCTAAGTGTGTGCATAAATTGTGCCTCCAGCTATACAGCCACTATAAGTGATCCAAGCAAAACACTGACAATTACATATTCAATAATGATCACCGAATATCTCATTTAGTCACCAAGCAGACACAAATGTTCTGCATAATGACAATAACAACAGCAACAGCAATTATAATTCATGTACTTATAAATTAAGTAAAATGAAGTATGTAATGAGGAAGGGTTTCGGGAGAAGAATGGTGATAGATAGAAGGATAGAATGATAGAACGAGAGATAGCGATAGATAGAACAACAATGATAGATAGATAGATAGATAGATAGATAGATAGATAGATAGATAGATAGATAGATAGATAGATAGATAGATAGATAGATAGATAGATAGATAGATTGAATACAGGTAAAGTTCTCAGATGTAGATGCGTGCGAAAAATCTTTATCGGATGTCAACACAATTCAAAGGAAACATTTCTAAACATACTTAATTACAGTTTTTATCCCTTTATCTGCTGTTGCTTCATATCAGTACTTGAAAGTCCAGTTTGACTTCAGTTAGCTGCCAGTTAACCTGCCATTGCTCTTAACTTCTGAACGATAACACTCAGTAATTATAATTTTTATATGTCCTTACATGATTGTGTATTGAAAATAAAACTTGCCTTGGAATGTCCCCAATAGCCAAGTTTAAAATTTGTTTTTGTGGTTTTGTATTCCAGGATAATGATTATACAGATTCTAAACTCCCACTCCCAATATTGTGACAATGTATGAGCAATTTGCAGCTCAGTGCCTCAAGAGTTTTGGCTGCAGCCCTTGAAAGTCTCTGTCTCATCATGTACAATTTAAATGGAATGAAAATGTTTCTAAGGAAAGAAAAAGCTATAATGCCCATTTAGGAAGTTGATGTAGTAACCATTTTATGCTATACACACAAAACCAAACAACAACAAAACAGTGTGAACAATGAGACCAATAGAGTTCCATTAACTCACAAATGACTCTTATGAGCAGTGTTATTAAAGGGTTAATTCACCCAAAAATGAAAATTCTGTCATTAATTACTCACCCTCATGTCGTTCCACACCCGTAAGACCTTCGTTCATCTTCAGAACACAAATTAATATATTTTTGATGAAATCCGAGAGGTATATGACTCTTCCATAGACAGTAATATAACCGACATTTTCAAGGACCAGAAAGGTACTAAAGACATTGTTAAAAAAGTCGACGTGACTGCAGTGGTTCAACCTTAAACAACTTTATTCAATAATCTCTTCTCTTCCCTGTCATTATCCTTGCATATTTGACGCAGTAAGCACAGTGAAGGCTTCTGTGTTTACGTACGAATGCCGGCTCAGTATTGGCCAAAGCTACACACGTGAGCACCACGGCGCATGCGTGTGATGCTGACGCAGCAGTCGGCCAATAATGAGTCTGCGTTCTGACGTAGAACCTGGAAGCACTAGACATAAACAACATATATGAATGACACAGAAGAGAAGACATTGTTGAATAAAATCGTTATTTTTGTGCAAAAGTATTCTTGATGCTTCATAAAATTAAGATTGAACCACTGCAGTCACGTCGACTATTTTAATGATTTCTAGACCTTTACATTTCTAGACCTTAAAAGTGGTGATTATATTTCTGTCTATGGAAGAGTCATATACCTCTTGGATTTCATCAAAAATATCTTAATTAGTTTTGCGAAGATGAACGAAGGTCTTACGGGTGTGGAACGACAGTAATTAATGACAAAATGTTTGGGTGAACTAACCCTTTAACTCACAAATGACTCTTATGAGCCAGTGTTATTTAGTGATTCACCAACATACAGTGTAACCATTGTCGTCCGATTCACAAATAAACGACTGAGTCAGTTCTTTTAATGAATTGAAGACTCAATCCCATTCCCTCGTTTTAGTAAATCATGGCACATTGTACCAATTAGCTCCCTCGTTTTGATTTAAAGTCCCCCTGTGGTGAAAATCAAGTTTTTAATGTTGTTTATATGTCTATGTGGTGTTTTTAATGTGCTTTAAGACAAACCATGTGCAAATTCATAAGTCAACACCATTGCTGAGTATTTTCTACTTAAAACTGCAGTAAAGAAAAGACAGTCTCAAAAATGCGGTTTGAAATTGCGGGTGTTTCTAACGTCACAAACTACCTTGTAACCAATCACATCAACGTGTGATTGTCAACGAGTGGATCTCTGAGCTGGTGTGAGTGAGTGGAGGCGGGGCTAATTTGCATATTCATAGAACCACGTATACTAAACGAGGCAAGGGTGTAGAGTTATATTCAAGCTGTTTTAAGGAGTGAAGAAAATTTTTCAAGGAAAAAAACATTTAAATATGTCCTTTTGGTGATCAAACATGAGTTTTAAGGGATAAAATTATTGCAACGTGGCATTTTTACAATTATTACAATTTAGTAAAACAAGGAACTAATTCGATTGAACTAAAATCAGGGAATGAATTAAAAAAAAAAGGGAATTACTTCTTAATTCCTGGCCACTACATTTTTCCCACATAACGTGTGGGGCTCCAGAGTGAACAGCTGTGCTGCTTAATATTTTTTTTTGTGGAAACTGTGATACATTTATATATTTATATACGAAACATGCCTGTCTCCTCCCACAACACCTCATTATCATCTCTGCACCAGCCACCCTTCTTTTTCTCCATCTGTCATTCTCTCTTGTTTTTAATGAGCAAGTTCAGGTGTGTGCGTGTAATGGGTGATAGTGTCCTATCTATCTTCACTCCCTCTGTTGAGCTGTCCTAATGGGGGAAATACTAACATTTTATGCCACAAGCTTGCGTATTCCTGATGAATTCACACTGGCTTGTCTGTAATGTCTAACTGCTGCAAAGTTGCTTTGTTGGCAAAATAAAAATGCAAATTTCTGATGAACTTTTGTCATTTTTCACGTCGGGATATCTGCCTGCCTTTTCTATAATAAATTCTTGAACATCTATATTAATATCAGAGACATTTGTCTGTCTTTTGAGCCGGACAGTGGATTCATATAAAGGACTTTTTGTGTCAGAGAGAAAAAAGACAGTGAGAGAGAGTGAGATTTAAAACCAGCCATGAAAATGTCAGCCAGCATCACACGGACGGCCTGGACTTGTCTTGCATTACCATATTTCAATTTCAATGACTCTCACTCTGTAGATCAGTGGGGTGTCCCATCTGAAAATAACACCTCCAGGGACCTGCCAATCAAATCACCAGGTGATCCGTATCAGGGTGACGCACACCCTCCCTGCAGGCGGACACACACACGCAAACGTTACAGAGTAATGAGTAATGAGCAAGACCCATGAATAAATCCAGAGATGTGTGAGTGATCTGGTGAAGGGGGAGTATCTAATACACCCACCCCAACTCTACATCATTCAAAACACAGACAAGCTTTGACCTCACTTACACAGATTCTCCCAACACACCCAACAGAACGACATGATTTTACCTGCATGAGTATAATTCTTACTTCTTTTTTTGCAACACTAAGCTAAAAGGGATAGTTCACCCAAAAGGGATAGTTCACTTTGTTGTGCATAAAATGAAAGTCAGTGGGGTTCAATATTGTTTTGGGCTTTTATTGTATGGACAAAAACAGCTGAAACATTCTTCAAAAGATCTTCTTTTGCGTTCCACAGTAGCAAGTCATACAGGTTTGAAATGACATGAAAGTGAGTAAATGAATTAGTATTTTTGGGTGGACTATCACTTTAAGAACATGATATTAACTGCTGAGATAAAAACATAAATTGTTATAAATTCAGGTTTCTTTCCCCCACAGGCTCAGCAGCAATGAAACTAAATTACAACATCAATGGAACAAGATGATATCCTTCATTTGGATATTCGAAGAAAATTACAAAGCAAAATGCAAAGTCTTGCTTTGTCTCTAATAAGGGTGCCTCAGTGGGGTCAACACAGTTTTTCTGTATTAAGAGATCCACATGTGGGGCAAATTATGTATCTTAAAGGAAGGTCTACAGTGTACAACTGTACAAATGTTAAAGATCCCCCTGTAGTCAAATATTGTATCCCTTAAAACGCCACCAAAATGGCATATTTAAATGTTATGCCTTAAAATAGCATGAATGTAACTCTATACCCTTGCTTCATTAGTATTCGCGGATCAATGCATAAGCAAATTAGCCCCGCCTCCACTCACTCACATCAGCTCAGAGATTCACTTGGTTTAGGTAAACGCTGCACGATCGTATCGGTGTTTACAACGTCGGACACATAACGGTAATTAATATGGTTAGCCTTTTGTTTGACTACTATCAAACGGCTAATAATGTGTTGCTAATGTTACATAAACCATGTTCCCGTTCGCCATCTCAAAGTTGTTCAAAGCTGCCTTATCCTAAGAAATGCTTTGAACAACTTTATAGTCATAGTTATTGATATGGTGCATGCCTGCACATTGATGTGATTGGTTGTAAGGTAGTTTGTGACGTAAGAAACACCAGCGATTGAGACCGTCTTTGGACGTTTTAAGGAGAAAATACTCAGCAATGGTGTTGACTTATGAATTTGCACATGGTTAACCTTAAAGCATATTAAAAACACCATATAGACATATAAACAGCAATGAAAACTTGATTTTCACCACAGGGTTTTTTTTTAAGTGTAAATGTAAAGTGCTGCTGCATATCTGTAAGTAAATGTTACTATAAAATGAAATGTTTTAAATTAGATTTACATTAATCAATATTCTGTCATCAAGTAGATTTTTTTTTTTAAGTTAAAAAAATATTTGAAAAATAATAAATGTATAATTCATAATAATCCAAATGTATAATTTAGATATTTATAATCT
>RJVU01053773.1:3667886-3683878 GCA_003731715.1 Anabarilius grahami
ATCTGATGTCTGGAGCAGACACTGACATACATAAACGCCATAATCTCTTCAACATCTCAGTTGTTTCTCCTAAACTGCAATGAGTTTAAATGGAGAGCAAATGTTTGCTTATCTGCTGAGGAAAAACAAAACCAAAACAGTAATCTCATGTTCAATTTTAGAAAAACAATCAAATACCGTACAAAAGTTTGGGGGTGGAAAGATTTGCTTATGTTTTTGAATGTAGTCTCTTACCAAGGCAGCATTTATTTGATGAAAAATACAGAAAAAACAGTAGGGATGTAACGGTATTATCAATATCGTGGTATCGCGATAGGAAAATTGTCTCGATATCATCGTGGTCACACGACTGTATGAAACGATATGTCTTCCGGGCAAAAAGTGTAGTTTTTTCAGCCCAATGGAGCAGAATGGAGGGAAATGGCAACTAGAGTTGGGAACCGAGAACCGGTTCTTATCCAGAACGAAGTGCGAGGAGCGTATCCTTTAATCGAGACGTCTCACCTCATGAATATTATAGCAATGATTTCTTCACCCATATGATCTAATTCCTAAATTACAACGATTCCCTCGTGTAGGCTTTATTAAACCTTTGACAAAAATAAAATCGCGGCATTCAAATCTGCGTTCGCGCTGCCGTTGATCTAGAGAGCAGCTGTCATGTTTAGATATAAACAGCTTCACAAACAATCTTGTCAAACACACCGTATCATTATTTCTGTTACAAATAAAAAACAGTAATATCTCTAAAAAACAGTAATATTGTGAAATATTATTGCAATTTAAAATAGCTGTTTTCTATGTGATTTTTACATCATTACTTCAGTCTTCAGTGTCACATAATCCTGCAGCAATCATTCTAATAACATTTCTTAATATTATCAATGTTTAAAAAAAAGTTGTGCTGCTTTTTATAGAAAACGTAATTGTTTTTACGATTCTTTGATGAAAAAGTTCAAAAGAGCAGTATTTATTTGAAACCGAAATCTACATTAACATTATCAATATCATTACTGTCACTTTTTTTCAATTAAATGCATTTTTTTTGGCCAACTTGATGATCTACCAGGCAAAAACTGCACATCTAATTTCTAAGAAAAGCAGAAAAGTAACGCATTTTCATTTCCTCTGGGATGCTGTGCATGGTCTACTGGGGAAACAACATTATCACAACCTCAAAAGACATTCTGATTTTGATTTTAGAGGGTTTGATCTGATTTAATTAGACTTTCAAAATACATTTTCATATCCTCATAATGATGTGGAAATAGACTAGCTCAAATCTACACTAACAAAAACCCTCTCTTTTATGAGAAATAGGTCAGTGTAGAAGATAAGTGGCCCTCACGGGGGACTCAAATCTGGACTTCTGAAGTCCTGTTAAACAGAGCAAAGAAAACATCAGGACATCATGTGTGTGTGTGTGTGTTGCACTGCTCTTCTTTTGGTCCTTAAAATAGTCTGATGAACTCATGAAGAACAAAGTGGAAATGCTCGGAGGGAAACAGGGCATACACATACACATACACATACACATACACATACACATACACAGGGACAAACAAGGAGAGATGCACTTGATTACTCATTAAGTCTGAAGCTTTTTGGAGGTATTCTGAGTGCCTGAATGTGGGTCAGTCTAATTAAACTGAATTAGAGGAGTGTCTCTGTTTGAGCTGCTCATAGGGACCCTGTCTGCTGTGTTAATACAGGAGGACAAAAGCACAGATCCAGATGTGAAAGCTACACCGGTCAGGCTGACCCAGTTCTGTAGGTTCTACTGTATATGAACCAGTGTACTCTCTAGAAGATGTCTGGGAGCCAAAAACAACATTTCACATGGAAGACAGGAGCTGTACTCAATGGAAGATGCTTATTAGAGGTTCCTGCATAGGATAATTATTAGGCTACTATTGCTTAGGGCCTTCCCAAACATGGAGCAGTGCAAGTTAGCGGAAGCAGGCCCCTGGAGGTTGGCCCCCTCGGCTTGTTAGTGATCACGTTCTGGGGTTCTGATACTTCAAACCATGTGGCTTGAGGAAAAGTGCACTATTAGTTTACAAGTTACTTAAAAATTCTTGGCCCAGATGATAAAATGTATAATAAGGAAAGATTATGACAGGCCTAATATATCAGATCAGAAAATCACATATTTTTGACTGGGACCAACAAGTAGTCTCCTAGAAATACCCTGGCAACCACTCAGAGCACCTTAGCAACCACCAAACAACTTCTAAGAACACCATATCAACCCCCTAGCAATAACCTCCCAGAACAGTTTAACCACCTAGCAATGTCCTAGCAACCACTCAGACTATGAGAAACCATCAGAATACACTCAGAACACCATAGCAACCAACCCCTATCAACTACTTTGAACACTTTAGCAACCACACAGCAATTTTTCAACACCTTATTCATCACCTACAGTAGCAAACACTCAGAATACCTTAGCAACCACCTAGCAACTGCTTAGAACACCTTAGCAATCACCTACTTTAACAACCACTCAGAAACCTCTCAAAATACAGTAGTAACCACCTAGCAGCACCCTGGCAACCATCCAAATCACACTAGCATTGTGGCAAAAAGCATCACTCACATTTTCAGTTGTCATTCAGGATTACATGGGCTCATTTAAAGGCATACAGTACATGCTATATATTTGATACAAAAAAGAGCTAAAGACATTGAGGGACAGAGAGAGAGAAAGAGAGAGAGAAGAAGAAAGAGAAAAAGAAAGGTCTTGACTCTTGACTGTCTTCTTTTATTCATGACGATGGTCTCTGAGCCCCTAAGACCCTCTTTGCCTAGTGCAGATAAGGAAACCGTTGATTTAACACACTCACACACACACACACACACATACAGGTTTGTTTTGCTATCTTAGTGGGGACTCTCCATAGGCGTAATGGTTTTTATACTGTACAAACTGTATTTTCTATCCCCCTACACTACCCCTATCCCTAAACCTAACCATCACAGGAAACATTCTGCATTTTTACATTTTCAAAAAAACATCATTTAGTATGTTTATTAATCCATTTCCCTCGTGGGGACCGCTGGCTGGGCCCCACAATGTAGGTGATCTCAGGTTTTTATTACATCGTGGGGCCATTTGGTCCCCACGATGTAATATAAACAAGAACACACACACACACACACACACGCGCACACACACACACGCGCACAAAGGAAAGGCAGATTACATTTAGCATTTGAGTGAGATCATTTAATTTGAGTAAATTTGTGTATTTCAGTGCATTTATTTATTTATTAAAACTATATAAGTAAATGTCAGTGAATTATATTTAGAGACTATAGCAAGACATAGTGCCTCTAGAGATATTAAAGGATTAGTTCACTTTCAAATTAAAATTTCCTGATAATTTACTCACCCCCATGTCATTCAAGATGTCCATGTCCTTCTCTCTTCAGTCAAAAAGAAATTAAGGTTTTTGATAAAAACATTCCAGGATTTTTCTCCATATAGTGGATTTCAATGGCCTCCAAACAGTTGAAGGTCAAAATTACAGTTTCATTGCAGCTTCAAAGCATTCTACACGATCCCAGACGAGGAATAAGGGTCTTATCTAGAGAAACCATCACTCATTTTCTGAAAAAAAAAAAAAATTATATAAGTTTTAACCATAAATGCTCATCTTGAACTAGCTCTCTTCTTCTTCTTCTTCTCTATTAGAATTCCGGCAGTGTAGACACTGCTAAGTGTATTAATGCCCTCCACAGGTCAAAGTTTGAACTAATTGTTATATACTTGCACTTAGGGCTGTCGCGATAACCGCAATATTGTAATACCGCGCTATTTACGAGCCAACCGCAGAGGGCTGCAAATACCGCAGCAACCGCGATATTTGCATGTTTTTTATTTTTTGAAAGGTATGTCCTTCTCGTTTTACACTTCATGCATATGTACTAAATATTAAATAAGTTAATAAAGATAGCATAATGTGTACCATGGTCTTGTACAGAGGCTCCGTAGATTTGCACTAAACAAGCCTAAACAGACATTGAATGTGAGCAAGATCGACTGAGCGCATGCAATTACCTGCGTCTGTCCTTCAGGCCGAGACATATATTCGTGAAAAAAGGTTGTCATGTCCAAGAATAGAAATCTCTCCCTTAGCATCGACACATTACTGGTCAGCTGAGCCTTATAAAGTGGCGCTCAAAGTTAAAATGATTTCAACAGCTTGTTTCATTACATCGCTCTTTAAAGCTGCAGTAGGTAACTTTTGTAAAAATTTATTTTTTACATATTTGTTAAACCTGTCATTATGTCCTGACAGTAGAATATGAGACAGATAATCTGTGAAAAAATCAAGCTCCTCTGGCTCCTCCCAGTGGTCCTATTGCCATTTGCAGAAATACACCGCTCCCGGTAAGAAACAACCAATCAGAGCCAGGAGGAGTGTCTTAGCAGTGTCAATCAAGCTCGTGTGCGCGCTGATCACACCCCTCTCGTGCACAGCGCGTACAGGCGTTCAAATTCAAGATTACCTGTGTGCCGCAGCTTTGCTTATGGCGGACAAACAATCCAAACTGCCAATTCCTCGAGTGGCACCTGCTCATAAAGTAAAGACGGGTAAACGGAAAAAGACAGATGACGATGATAAAAAAGCCAAAAAGAAAGAATTAGAGCCCGAAATAAAACGAGGGTAAATATCGGAGCGGCTTTTCCGAGGTGGAGGGAGCTACGTGTCCTGAAAGGATTAAAAACCGATGCAGAGTTAGCCACATTTCTGCTTGACAAGTAAGTATCCCTGCTTGATTTGTTTCATTTTTTAAGAACTACACAACTAAGATCATTTCAAAACAGGCCTGACAAAGGCTCCGTTGTGATGGGGGAGGAGCTGTGGAGGGAGGGCTGTAGCGCAGCAGAGAGCAAGGAGGAGAGACCTGTGAGTTGTGCTTGTTCAAATTTTCAAGCTAAGTCAACGTTTTCTAAAAACTCCCTACTGCAGCTTTAAATGAATCAGCGTTTTTGAACGTGCAGTTGAATGAATGGTTTAAAGACTCAAAGACAGTCCCTTACCTTGTGGCGCAACAAAGTAACTGCACTGACTGACAGCCTGTCTGGAACGCACAGAGATGAGTAGTTCTGCTTATACTCGTGAAATATCAGCAGAAAGTCTCTCGTTTAGTCAGACTTGAGGATCGGAACGAACTATTATACATATTACAATAGCCCTACGATCTTACTGTCAGATTTGTTCTGTTATGTAAACCCTTATTTTGACATTCTCTTCTGTTACTTACTTTCTGTTTCAACACTCTATTTAGTTTCGTTATTGAATATGACCATGTTACACAGATATATATATATATATATATATTGATATTGCGGTAAAACCGCATATTGCGCTATTGAGCCACTCAAAAATACTGCTAGGGAAAATCCTTAACCGTGACAGCCCTACTTGCACTAGCATATTGTATATGACAATTTAGTTGGTTTCTCTAGATAAGACCCTTATTCCTCATCTGGGATCGTGTAGAATGCTTTGAAGCTGCACTAAAACAGTAATTTTGACCTTCAACCGTTTGGAGGCCATTGAAGTCCACTATATGGAGAAAAATCCTGGAATGTTTTCATCAAAAACCTTCATTTCTTTTCGACTACAGAAAGAAAGACATGAACATCTTGGATGACATGGGGGTGAGTAAATTATCAGGAAATTTTTATTTGAAAGTGAACTAATCCTTTAACATTTGCAAATTAAATTTAGAGGTAATGATGATTAGATCTAAAAAAAGGATTGATGATAGGGTTGAAGGCCTATTCTCACCAAGAGCAAATTTTAATATGCGTACACGAAAAAAAGAGCAAGAGCGAGGGTGTTTATCTGTCCTATAGGTAAATTACTCCTCTCTCCAGTCAAGCAGAACACTATGAACGTGGAACGCTCACAGAAATGGCATGATAATATTAAAATCACGTTTCTCATGCAAACACAGGAGAGAGAAAGATCATTTTGATTTACTAAACTGAATTTAAATGAAAATACACTATTAAATACACATTAACAGGAAAGCAACATGACAACATTCCGTCAATAGTCATTTTTACAGCACATTATAGTCATATTACTGTAATGTATTGGAACATTTGTTTTTCTAAACTAGAAGAGATGGAAAGTTTATGGGGTTTGAATTGAAAAAAAAAAAAGCCATGTTTTCGGGAGTCATACCCCTTTTTTGAGTAACCACTACATTCGGTACATGATTCACATTGCACTTCTGTTCTCACACAGCTTAAACAAATACAAAAACAGTGAAAATAAAAAAAATAATAAAATAAAGTGAAATAATACAGGAACTGAACATGCACAATTTTAAAAAAATGCAGAAAATAAAAAAACAATCAATAACTGATATACTACGATATTGTGTGCATCCCTAAAAAACACTCAGAACACCTTAGCAACTGCACAACAATGCCCTGGCAACCACTCACAGAATCCTAGCATAGTGGCAGTGGTCACGTTTAGACAATGGAAAATCAAGTTGTTTGTGTTACAATACAGCACATGCAAACTCCAAGTGAGCTAAACATAGTGCCTGTTAGATGTCAGAGAGATAGTGACATCATCAAACCAGTTCCAGTGTGCTAACCTGCCCGTCCCTCACTGTAGACCCTCCGCAGACCCTCAGCCCTTCCATTCATGAATCAAAGCACTTCACACTAATCAGACACACTAGAGTGCAGCAGAGGGTGAGTGGATGACTGCATGCTGCATGTGTGCGTGGCTCTGTGAGGTTTCTTGATGATAAATGAACGGTATTACTGAGGGCCTGACTCTGCCTGAATCCAGAAGCCCTAATCAAAGCACGGGGAAAACTATATAGAAATGAGCTCTGTGTGTGCGTGCCGATAAGCAGTTTGAATGATGAAACGTTTCCTCTAATGGCCATTTCTCACAGTGACACTGACACATTGCCTGTGATGCTAAAATATCCACATATGTGAATATTCAAAGCGGAACAACATGAATTAAAACTTCAAGAGATGATGATCGTGTTGAATGTGTGATTACATGAGTGGCATCCACTGCGACAGGGCCCTTAAATCATCACCCCGCTGTGTGAAACTGCAGATCAAATGATGATGGCATCCCATCAGCCTGCCTGCTGTTTCTATGACAACTGCCGAAGTTGCAGGGCTACAGTGAGAGAGATTGGTAAAGTGCTGTGGGTCTGACTGCTGCTGATGAGGAAGATCACAAGAGTCCTAATGGAATAGAGGAAAGAGCCGCCGGCCTGTTACTGCACAGCCAGTTCCTACTGTAGAAATAAAACATACACACACACACACACAAACGCTGAGTGTGCTCTCTGAACTACCACTGGCCCTCTCCTCTCAAGAGATTTGAAAGGTACCACGAACATGTGTGGTAAATTGCTCTAATTCCATGCATCAATCAGGACCCCAGCCTGGCAGCTCTCGGGACTGTCCGAATGTGTGCCTGATCATTATTCAGATGCCTCACGCAATAACACTGCAAAGGAAAGGAAAGGAAAGGAAAGGAAAGGAAAGGAAAGGGAAAAGTATATACATCCTAAAGGAAAGGAAAGGAAAGGGAAAAGTATATACATCCTAAAGGAAAGGAAAGGGAAAAGTATATACATCCTAGGAAAGGAAAAGAAAGGAAAAGAAAGGGAAAAGTATATACATCTTGAGGGAAAGGAAAGGGAAAAGTATATACATCCTAAAGGAAAGGAAAGGGAAAAGTATATACACCCTAGGAAAGGAAAAGAAAGGAAAGGAAAGGGAAAAGTATATACATCTTGAAGGAAAGGAAAGGGAAAAGTATATACATCCTAAAGGAAAGGAAAGGGAAAAGTATATACATCCTAGGAAAGGAAAAGAAAGGAAAGGGAAAAGTATATACATCTTGAAGGAAAGGAAAGGGAAAAGTATATACAGCCTATAGGAAAGGAAAGGAAAGGATATGATATATGTCCTATAGGATAGGATAGGATAGGATAGGATAGGAAAGGAAAAGAAAGGAAAGGAAAAAGTATATACATCCTATAGGATAGGAAAGGAAAGGAAAGGAAAGGAATGGAAAGGGAAAAGTATATACATCCTAAAGGAAAGGAAAGGAAAGGAAAGCAAAGGAAAAAGTATATACATCCTATAAGAAAGGAAAGGAAAATGTACATACATCCTATAGGAAAGGAAAGGAAAGGATATGATATATGTCCTATAGGATAAGATAGGAAAGGAAAGGAAAGGGAAAAGTATATACATCCTAAAGGAAAGGAAAGGGAAAAGTATATACATCCTAAAGGAAAGGGAAGGGAAAAGTATATACATCCTAGGAAAGGAAAAGAAAGGAAAGGAAAGGGAAAAGTATATACATCTTGAAGGAAAGGAAAGGGAAAAGTATATACATCCTATAGGAAAGGAAAGGAAAGGATATGATATGATATATGTCCTATAGGATAGGATAGGAAAGGAAAGGAAAGGGAAAAGTATATACATCCTAAAGGAAAGGAAAGGAAAGCAAAGGAAAAAGTATATACATCCTATAAGAAAGGAAAGGAAAATGTACATACATCCTATAGGAAAGGAAAGGAAAGGAAAGGATATGATATATGTCCTATAGGATAAGATAGGAAAGGAAAGGAAAAAGTATATACATCCTATAGGATAGGAAAGAAAAGGAAAGGAAAGGAAAGGGAAAAGTATATACATCCTAAAGGAAAGGAAAGGGAAAAGTATATACATCCTAAAGGAAAGGAAAGGGAAAAGTATATACAAAAAGAAACTAAACAAAAGGAAAGGAAATGAAATGAAAGTATATATGTCCTATAGGAAAGGAAAGGGAAAGTATTTATTTCCTATAGGATAGGATATGGTAGGGTAGGACAGGACAGGAAAGAATAAAGGAAATAAAAGTAGAAGGGAAGAAAAGGGAAGCAAAGAAAAAAGAGGAAAAGGGAAAAAAACAGAAAAAGAAAAGTGAAAGGGAAAGGAGGTGAAAAAGAGAAGGAAAGGGAAAAGGGAAAGGGAAAGAAAAAAGGATAGTTGGATAATTTATGAATGACCGTGAGACTTATTAGCATGAGGACAAAGTCGTTTCTACAGGGAGGGACAGGCAGAGGGGTCACGGCCTCTGTGTGTCTCTCCTCACGTCCTCTGTCCACACACACTGCTACACTGTCTCACACACATACACAGCTTCACTGTCTCATTCTCTACAGCAGTGAGCAAATGACCCTATTCTAAATAAGACAATATTCCAATCACACTGTTTACTTGAAGGACAAAATTATATTTCTGCCAAAATGCCAGTTTTGTATAATAGCAATACCATTCATGCATGCGTGCTATACAACTGTTAACTATATCAAAATTGGACCACCTTCAAACGATGCAAGACAGCTTTAGGATCTTTTTATTTTATTTTTCATGACTTCAGTGGTTAATGCAACATGTGTTTTGCCTGCTATTTGTAAGAATATTTATGCACTGACAATGTAATGAAAGAGAAAATGTATAAGTGATACTGAGCTATGTAAAATACAAGGGTATGAAGTTTGCATGCAGTTTATGAGAATATTATGCAACGAATATGCAGTGAGAGAAAATACTATTGTTTTTGAACTGTAAAATATTTAATTGCATTAGAAACAGAAATATATTTGCATTAGAAATAAAATAAAAAAACAAAACAAACAAATAAGCTAGAGCTTTTCTTAGACCTAAACTGTTTTTGTTTTTCATTTTTTTCATTTGACTGAGCCAATTCAGAATATTGTTGTAATGAAGCCAACATTGAAAGATCATTGCAAGTTCATGTAAATGCAACCAAATAAACCCTAAATGAAATCAAGCAATCACTGATCAACACAACTGGCACAGTTTCTCCCAGCACTTCACCCAGATAATCACTTCCTCATTAACCGTCTGTAAACTAGCTGCTCCCTGACCCCAATCACTATGACCAGTCAGATCACAGATTCATTACTGCAGCAATGACAGCTGGGAGATGGAGTTGGCAATCCCGCATCCAACATGGACACCACCTGCCTGTTACGCTACAATAGTTTGCTCTTTTACAGGAGAGCCGACAGAGAGATGGAGCAAGTTTTTGTTATTTGGTCGAGTAATTCAATCAGCTGTTTCCTAAGTCATGTACAGGTTTTGCCCACTGCTCTCCTCTTTGACCTGGAATATCACACCAGCTGTTTCCCTGTTAATTAACAGAGATGTGAAGGAAATGACGAGGGGATAGAAATAGAGAGACAGCAAGTTGGGTAGATAGACTAGAGTTTCTTTGGCCCAAACCTCTCTCTCTCCCTCTCTTTCTGTCTGTCTCTCTCTGGTTTTTGCTTTGGGGGTATCTGTCTTAATGGGTCCATCTGTTAGTATTAGCATGGACAGCTGTAATGCCGCTTACCACAGAGACACATACACTAATGACGCCACAAACACACACACTTGATGTGTGCCAGACCAACAATCACACATACAGTAAATTACAAAAAATCTTAATAAAACCATAGGATGTCTGGATTGCTTGTCTGTCCTATTCTGTGTGTTTTAGTTGACAAAACATTAAAGGGATAGTTCAGACAAAAACGAAAATTTGTATCACTTAGTTACTGTTTTCAACAAAAGAGAAGTTTTAAGGCCTTCCTATGGTTTTCCACCAAAATAAAAGCCTGATGGTCTAATGTAATTGTTTACAGTTGTACTGTAAAAAGTATTATTATATTAAATACTTGATAACATTAAGTCATACAGGTTTCGAAAGAGATGACAGTGAATAAATGACAGAATTAAATTTTTTGTGTTCATTATCCCTTTATCGGGTTGGTTTTACTCAACCTGAATTTATTAATAGAAAAATACAATCCAGGAATCTACAAAGGAAAGGAAATTCAGAGTCTGTGCACATCTTTAACACTCATCCCTCACCTAAAGCAAGTCTAATTACAGGCACAGACACATCAAACTCCCTCGGTTCCCTTCAATAGCTTCTGACATGTAATCCAAGATAACATCTGCTCATTGATCTACTCTGAGTCTAATGGAACTGATAGAAATCACCTTGTCTATACTCCTCCACATCAGTTAGACACAGTTTGTGTGTTTGTGTGTGTGTGTGTCCACCACTGGGATGGCAATACCAGGCCCCCATGAGGAAAACAGCTTATAAATCATACTAAATTATGTTTTTAGAAAATGTAAAAATGCAGAAAGATTTCTGTGATGGTTAGGTTTAGGGGTAGGGGTAGTGTAGGGGGATAGAAAATACGGTTTGTACAGCATAAAAACCATTACGCCTATGGAATGTCCCCACATTTCACAAAAACAAACATGTGTGTGTGTGTGTGTGTTCTTGTTTATATTACATCGTGGGGACCAAATGTCCCCACGATGTAATAAAAACCTGAGATCACCTACATCGCGGGGACCAGCCAGCAGTCCCCACGAGGGAAACGGATTAATAAACATACTAAATTATGTTTTTTTGAAAATGTAAAAATGCAGAATGTTTCCTGTGATGGTTAGGTTTAGGGATAGGGGTAGTGTAGGGGGATAGAAAATACAGTTTGTACAGTATAAAAACCATTACGCCTATGGAGAGTCCCCACTAAGATAGCAAAACAAACCTGCGCGTGTGTGTGTGTGTGTGAGTGTGTGTGTGCACGTGTGCACGAGCGAGTGTAGGTCAACACACAGCAATCCTTATGAGGATATTTTTTTTTCATTTTTGAACCACTGGCCTACATACATACATTAAGGATCCAGAGAAACACACTCTCACACAACCAGAGATAATGATGGAAAGCATGAAACTTCATTCATTTAAACAGTCAAACATACTACATTTAATGGCATAGTTTAGGTTGTAGTCCAGCATAAAATATGTGAACGTTGTAGTCAACATGAAATGGCGCTCACAACCCATTCTGCTTCCATTACATGATCATAGTGTTGTAGTCAAGATCACCTAATCCGAGACCAAGACCAATGTGTGTTGAGACCATAGGTTGAGACCAAGACAAGACCAAGACCAAAGCAGGGCGAGACCGAGTCAAGACCAAAACCAGACCAACACTCCTTAAATTCATAAAGATCCACATTACCACCTGAGAAATGACTTATTTTTAATCAATAAATATAATTATAATAAGACACTATATGAAATTTATTTCTGTTAATAAAAAATTAAGTTCCTCATTAACAACAAAATTCATCTTTGCTCTGCAGAGGTGGTATAGAACATGCATCTGAATTGGTAAATTACAAATGCATTAATAATGTTGAGAATAATGTTTTAAAAATAATTTTTATTGAATGTTTGTATAAAAGCAATATCGTGTTTACAATCATGCTCAAATTTGTGAAAACAGCTCTCTTGCTCTTGTAATATTGCTTAATTATATCACGCTATAATACAAAAATCCAGATCTCATACAAGTACTTTTTTGCAACAATATCTTGAATTTTGTGAGCATTTGTATTAATTTTGGTGACATTTTTGACACAATCCCTCATTAATTTCTGAACCGGCACAATAAATAAATAAAATTAGAAACAAGTTATTGATACCGAGTCCTCTTAGTCTGAGAGTGAGACAAGACTGAGTACAAATGTGGTCGAGACCGAGACAAGATCAAGACCTTAAAAAAATGGTCTTAAGACCGGACTTGAGTACTACAACACTACATGTTCGAGTAAAACTTAGAAAATTCCATAAGGAAATGGACACTTAAATTGCTTCCAATGGAGTGTGGCAAAAAATAAGCATATTTGCAATTCCAGCTCCATCATCCCAAAGCCAATGGATTTTTGGTTAAATTACGGAAATAAGGTCTGTGGTTAACACAAACTGAAGATATATTCACATTTTATTCTATGATAAATAGTAATACCCCAATCATGAATTTTTAAGCTTTTATGTGCCTTTAAAAAGGCGGTTAATAAGAGGCTAAATGGGACTACAGAGGTTGTCTGGGACTTAAATGTCATCACACCAAACCGGAAAACTCATCTACTTAAAAGTCCGCTTTCACAGCCTAATACTCATGCTCTTGCAAACTATTCTAACTCAAACCTTCCAACTTGTAAATTTTAAATAAAGATTGAAAGAGTTGTCGGATTAAGCTTAGTGGTGGTGGTGAAGTCCTGCAACTGTGGTAAGTAAGTTATAGCAGCTATAGCCCAGCATCAGTTTTTAACTGTATTTAAGCTTCAAGATTCAAAAGCTGTCTTCATTTGTGTAGATTATCTTGATAAATAAAATGTGTAAGAATCATAAACTTTTGTTATTTTCAGCAATAATCCAAAAGCCAATGGAAAAATCCTATTGGCATTTTGCTGGGGGAATCAGGGTGATGCAAACTTATGAGTTGGTCTATAAAATTACGTCAACCCTGTAGCACTCCACTGTAATGGAGAACAATCCACTTCTTCTTGTGGAGAAGACAACTACAGGATTGTCTTCTCCACAAGGATATATGTGAAGCCTTAGAATATAACGAAAACGAGGTATCTTACAAGGCAGCATAACGTTGCTTCCTACCTCTGGGAACAAAATGCTACGAGGTGGGCAGTCACTAGGGTTTCGTGTTTTGGCAAACACACTTAACGTTCAATTCTACTGAGTGTGTTTCAATAACTCTAAAGAGTGTTTCTAAAACCCCTGCAGACTAAGATTGAGGAATAATGTATTACATTTCTGCTGTCTGCTCATATCAGACAAGACTGCTGACATCTCTTTATCCCCCTTTCTCTCCATCTCTGTATTTTCATGCATGGCTAGACTTGACTCGTTGACAATTGCTGCCTCAGCACCACAATACAGTGGTGGATCCACACACACACAGACACACACACACACACACACACACACACACACACATACTTGTATATGTGGTTTACGGGGACTCTCTATAGACGTAATGGTTTTTATACTGTACAAACTGTATATTCTATCCCCCTACACTACCCCTACCCCTAAACCTACCCATCACAGGAAACTGCATTTTGTTTAATTAAAAAAAAACACAGTTTAGTATGTATTTTAAGCCATTTGTTTTACGAGGACACAGGAAGTGTCCTCATAAACCATGTTTACGTTGTAATGTCATTATACACATTTGTGTCCTCACAAACCATGTATACAAGAACACACCCACACAGTCAACAGTATCATAAGTAGCACTTTGTAAAAATGAATGTGTGTTAATTAATTGAAAAGGAATTCTCCTAAAGCCACAGTTTGAAATGGTTTATATTAGAAAGTAGAACAAACATCCTGCTGTGCTGCCAATCTGTTGGCTTCATGTAAACACACACACACACTCACACCATGAGCTGACAGACTCAGAGCAAAAACACACAGCATCAGGAGAAGCCAACCGCAAACCACTTGTCCTGTTTTATGAGAGAGAATAAAAGTTACTATATTCTAAATGATGAATTCTGAGTATTTTTGTTTATACATGCACATGTAGAGCATATGGGGTATATATGATCTATCTATCTATCGTGTGTGTGCACGTGTTCAGTGAGGTCTCAAAGTCTGAGACCATTCTTTAAAATGATTTAACCTAAAAATAAACTTTTTTAGGATTTTGAAAAAAAACAAAGCAAAAAAAACGAATACATTTTTTAAAATATTTAAAGTCACCAATAAATCAAAATTGATGAATCTTAATTTTTATGGAATATTGCCATGTTTATTATTATAAATGATTTAATCATGTAGGCACTCACATCATCTTTTTAAAATTCATTTGCCCTCATAATCTTTAATTAAATAACTTCTCCCTCTTGCAACATCTCTTCTTTTTTCTGATGATCGCAACTTCTGTTTCATGCCGTCTTCAGGATTTGTATGTCACTAATCAAATAAACTGGAAAAGCCAATTTTCTTTCTTTCATTTGATTTCCATTCAGATCATGCTGCTGTCATTACAGCAAAAGCAGCAATATGAAATGCATATTAATTGTAATGATTTCTATGTTGAATATATATATATATATATATTCAGCATAGAAATAAATAAATATAGAATAAATATATAGAATATATATCATATTAAGCAGCACAGCTGTTTTCAACATTGATGATAATATGATAATAAGAAATGTTTCTTGATTAGCAAATCAGCATAATAAAATGATTTCTTAAAGGATTAGTCCACTTTTAAATAAAATTTTCCTGATAATTTACTCACCCCCAAGTCATCCAAGATGTTCATGTCTTTCTTTCGTCAGTCGAAAAGAAATTAAGGTTTTTGATGAAAACATTACAGGATTATTCTCCTTATAGTGGACTTCAATGGCCTCCAGACGGTTGAAGGTCAAAATGACAGTTGCAGTGCAGCTTCAAAGGGCTTTAAACAATACCAGACGAGGAATAAGGATCTTATCTAGCGAAACTATCAGTCATTTTCGAAAAAAATATAACTGTATATGCTTTATAAACACAAAATATCGTCTTGCACGTACTTCCGCTTTTCGCATTCTTTAAAACGCTTACGCTGTATGTCCAACGCCTTTCCTATTCAACTTACGGAACGAACGCGGCGCCAGTTTTGTTTTTTCGTAAGTAGAATAGGGAAGGCGTAGGACACACAGCGTTAGCGTTTTAAAGAATGCGGAAAGCGGAAGTACGTGCAAGGCGATATTTTATGTTTATAAAGCATATACAGTAATATTTTTTTCGAAAATTACCGATCGTTTGTAATTTTGACCTTCAACCGTCATGGAGCTTTGCCATGACAGGAATAAATTACACTTTAAAATATATTAAAATAGAAATTTTGTAATAATAAATTCTAATAATATTTCACAATATTACAGATTTGACTGTATTTTTAATCAAATAAATGCAGCCTCGATGAGCGCAAGACATTTTTTTCTTTTAAAAACTTTTTTTTTTTTTTTTAATCTTACCAACCCCATTTTTTGAACAGCAGTGCAATTTATATTGAAATATTTAATT
>RJVU01053773.1:3689107-3777295 GCA_003731715.1 Anabarilius grahami
CTTCAGAGGCACAACTCGGAAAAGAGGCGGCTTCCTCCGCATTAGGTAAGTTTTTTTACACTCTGTGTATAGTATTCGTTTATTATACATTTTAAATGTAGAAGATATGATACATATCTTTTATGAAATGTAGAGTTAGATATATAGCCACCATAGACATTTAGAGGGACTCCCCAAAGTCTCCCCAAAAATGAGAAATTGCCAAAGTGTCCCTCAATATTTGATATTCTTGATGCTGCTCTGCTGCACTTTATGCGCAGCTCTGTTTGTTATTTGGAGGACAAAAAGTTTTAGAAGTTTTTAGGTTGCTCTGTCTCAATAGTCTATCAGCGCTCGTCAATGTCAAAATGGGTGAGATAACCAATCAAATCAAAAAAGGCGGGTCTTACAGAAGACGAGTATGAATTCCAGCGCAACGCTTTAGTTTTATCTCTGAAAGAGCGCGTGGAAAGTAGCAGCTAAACATCAATATTTGTTTTACGAGAGGAATGCTGAACCACCGACAGTAATATCCAGGGATGCAAGCAAAATGTTTTGAATGTAAAATATGATATAATTTATATTTGATTCATGTAACTCGTAACTGAATGTGATGAGACAAGAAACGTTTTGTGTTTGCGACAGATCAGATATCAGTAAGAGTGAACGTGCATATTTTAAAACAAAACCGTATTTGCAAATACACAATTGATTAGGCCTACTTCACAACTGCAGTAAAACTTATTTTACAATTTTTTCTTTTATTTATTCTCTTAATCCTTTTAATACTTAATAACTATTTAATTCCTTTAAAACAACACCACCACCCCTTTGTGCCTGCAAATTCATCCTGACGCCCCCCACCCCCCTCGAAAAAAACCTCTTTGGATCTACACGATTCACATAAATGACATTTTTGACTCAAAACGGCAAATTTCGCCGAAAAGTGACTAGTTTGCAGGTATGACACACGCTAAAACTCCAACTACACCATTCCACCATGTGCATTCCTTTTCTAAAGTTTAGTATATGAGATTTGTAATTGATTTGAGCTAGCAACACAAACACACAAAGCGATCCCAACAAGCTTTGAATAACTAGAAAATGCAATATGCAAACTCATGCACAAATCATACATGTATCATACAATTTGTTGCACACTTAATGTACATGAAACATTTGCATGGGGTACATGAGGTTACATGAATTAACTGATGTTTGCTGCCAGGAAAAGATCCTTGACACTAATAAAAGAAACCATGCATAAAGAAATCATGAATATAAATAATATAGAAGAAATTGAGTTTCTTTCATTCCACTGAATCAACCACTGGATATCCATATAACAAACTCTATTAACAAAGGAAACCTGATTCCTCTTTACTGAGCTATATCCTAATTCTATTATTCTGCGAGGAGGTGTCAACATTGGGTGGCAAACTCATCAATCTTCATACAGAGCAAGTGCTAACAAGGAGTGATAAAACTGCTTAAGGTACATCCCACCTCAAACAAAACACACAAACAAACACACTGGCTCAGCCTCCACAAATACTGTACATAAGCGTGAAATGAGAAAATACAGCTCATAAATATTTATTACCAGCCATATATTTAATAGGAAAGAACAATATTTAATATTTTATTATTGGCCGGCTCCTGCGTCAGCATCACTCGCATGCGTCAAGCTGCTCACGTGAACAGCATCAGCCAATACTGAGTTGGCGTTCTGACGTAGTACACGGAAGCCTGCGCTGTCTATACAATGTAAACAACGTAGGAGACTGACAGGGGAGAGACGAAATTGTTGAATAAAGTCATTATTTTTGTTTTGTTTTTAGCACACCAAAAGTATTTTCGTCGCTTTATAACATTAAGTCCGAACCACTGTAGTCACATTGACTATTTTAACAATGTCTTTACTACTTTTCTGGACCTTGAATGTTGTAATAATGTTGCTTTCTATGAGGGAATAAGTCCCACCTTCTAAATAAGAGCCAATCGGCGATTGGTAAAGTCATCGTATCACTGCAGCGGCTGTTAGAAGCTCCAGTTCCTATAGAAACAGTCAGATGCGCTTCCTATAGAGACGTGCACTTAGGACTGCGCATGAGCATTTAGCTTGATCCAGCCTGAATTTTTTTTTTTTTTTTCATGATTTGACCGTTTAGAAACAAAATTTATGAGACAGTTATTGTCAGATTTCATTGGTGATTTCAAATATGAAATTTAATCGAAAGCTTTGCAAACAGCTTTGGAGAATTTGATGTTTCCCCATTGAAAGAGATAGGAGCTGCACTTGCATACCCGAGAGGCGTTTCAAAGATGGTCGCTGAGTGAAATTACTTGTCTTAAAGGGACTTTGTTTTAGTTCAGGTCTTCATGGTCCAGGTGTTAGTAAACTGTACTTAATCTTTGTTTCAGAAAGCCATTTTTAAGCCATGATTAACTATTCCAGTTTGAGGCTTACTCCTGTCTTAATTTAAACCCTGTCCGGGAAACTATGGTATAAACCTAGGTATTCTTTGATAAATGAGGTAGGTAAATCTCTTTGATTTAAACCCCATTACTTACATTAGCAAGGGTCTGATTAGCATTCTCCCAATTTGATTTAAAGCATATATTTTTACTTATGTATGGCAAGTGTTCACCCTGGACCCTGCATAGAGATGAAGCAGTTCACATAGACCCTGTTGTGATGGATGACACGTTTGCTTAAAACACTTAAGATCAAGCCCCCAATAAAAGACAAAAAAGATGAACCATTACATCATCAGTGGTTGACATGGCAATAGAGGGTGGAACATTGTGTCTCTGGGTAAATATTGACTCTGATATCCAGACAGATCCAGGCTGGAGAACACAGAAGAGTATAATTTTCTCTAAGTACGTCTGCTGAAGGCTTTCATTAGGATCTATAGAGTGTTAGGATCCTGCTAATGGCTCTGCGCCCCTGGAAACAACAGAGAAACAGGCTTGACAGTGGGACAGTTCTGGACTAATGGCTGTAATCATCAATTAGTCGCCATTAACATAACAAGCTAAAATAAACCAATTAAGAATTCATCAGGCCAATCGCTTTTAAGAGTGTTTCCATCTCTGCAAAAGGTTTTGACAGGAATTACACTTCTTTATTAATTCATTGCCGGGTTAGGTATTTTTTTTATGTGGAGAAAACTTAATGAAATTGCTCCTACTGAGAGAGTATTCCTACAAAAATTGGAAGATTATTAAAAACTGGAAACCTGTACATTTTTCCAAAGCAGAAAAAGACAATGTTTAAATGTGATGTGATCTGCGAAAACCCATCACATGGTGAAATTTTACCTATTACCTATTCAATACCACATGAAAGCTGGATTCGAGCCCTTTCTAAATCTGTTTTTTACTTCTTTCACAGCTTGTCTGTAACAAAAGTTATGGTTATCTTAAGTCGGCTGATCGCTGTGATTTTCAGGAACGGAATTTTGAGAAAAACAGGTTTAAATAACCCATTTTTTGCACAGACATGAAAATGCGAACATAAATGGTTGTAATTTAAGAATGCTTTTGAATATAGACCTAAGGTTGTCTTGTTTTAAAGAAGACACTTGTCAGATTATTGTAGAAGTGAAATAAATTATGAAAGTGAAATAAAAAAAAACGTTGTAGAAGTTTGTTTATGAAAAAGTAAAAATTGTATTGTTTATATTTTATAATAAAATATTACAAAGCATGTTTTAATCTTAAACTGCAAGAAAATAAAAGCCAAAAATGTCAACATTCCAAATTTTAGGTTGAAATATTTAAAAAATTAGCTTTCAGTAAGATTTTGTTTGGGTGCAGTGCCAAACTTTTTCACTAGATGACACCCAAGCTCCATATCTGACCATTTAAGGGCGCCTCCATTTATTTGAGTAACCATATATTTCCATATTTTCATACATATTATGAAGTAGACATCCTATTCAGAAGTAGTATGGGCAGTTTGGCAGTATTTTATTTGAATTCAACCTCTAATAAATACATAATTAGAACATGTGTGTTCATTATAGCTCTGTTCTCTTGTGCTCCGCCTTCTCACGATAACGTTGCATTAGAAAAAAAATCTTTGAGTGCCTTAGTTTATACAGGACTGGCGGGAAATTTGCATTAATACACCTTCATTCTACATGTTATGTGGTTTATTTTGATAGGTGAACAGTGAACTTTTTTTTTATACCTCCGCTGGGTGTGTAGAAAAACAGCCTTGCCACTATAAATCACTATTTTCCACTTAACAGGCGAATTTTGCCAAGATATTTTCAGAGATGATAGACAAGATGTTATGATAATTTAAAGAAAACCCAATTTTGACAAAAAAAAAGACATTCGACCTATTTTTTGACTTTACTGAAAACGTTCCATCGCGACATCCGACGGGTTTTTCCAGATCGCATCACAAATACAGTGTTATTTGAATTTTTTTGTAATTGTTATGTGCTTTTATCATTTTTATTACTTTTTATATTACCATTTTATATTTATTTTTTTCAGTTTTGTTTTTAGTTTGTTTAGTTTTAGTTTTTATTTATTATTATTTAGTATTTTAGTGCTTCAACTTAAAACATATTTCAGTTATTTGCCAAGGCATCATTTGTCATTTTTAAGTTTTTCATCTAATATTTATAATTTATTTCAGCTTCATTATAGTTAACAAAAATATTTTTAATAGTTTTAGTTTTAGATAATGATACTAAGCTCAATTACTTTTAAGTACCATAGTATTTTGGACATGGTACCTTTGAAAATCATGTAAATACAATAAAAATGGTAAGCATTTATAACCATGGTATTGCCATTTGACACTTCACCATGGTGCTAAGATTTAAAGGACACACTCCCAGAGGCACAAACAGCACAATCTACATGAGCAACTCAGTCACCATAGTAACCAAAGACAACAATGAGCTGTGGCAGAATCGATGCGTTAAAGTGACGATCAATGACGAGCACACATCCCTGTGCACCCAACAGCAGACCTGTCATATTATCTCTCACCAGTCACCAACCCTCAGGGCCGCATATGTGTGTGTGTGTGTGTGTGTGTTAATGATAACTGCACTGCTGGATTGATTGGATGCTGTTGCTGATATTTGGGCTTCAGGCTTGTTTGAAGAGACATGTTGTTCCTGCTCCAACACACGTGTGGATATTGTGGAAGCCACACGTATGAACTAACAAATCAATCTAAAGTTCATGATGAAATCCCTGTACAACTTTGGTCGTTCACTCGTATCCCTGATGGCTGAGTAAATACACAATAGAGATACTGTTTGCTCTCTCTCTCTCTCGCTGTCTCCATCTCTCATTGTTTTAATCTGAGCACAGGGGCGAATCTAGGTTTGTTTCTCAATATGCATTCTTCAGAGATCACGCTTCCTTCTTGTGCTACGTCATCATCAACCGTTAAAGTTAATTTCCAACACTCAAGAACGCAAGTCCAGAGGATGCATGAAAGTACCCGGATGCGTTCTTGATATAGAGGATGCATCAAATGCAGACTTGAGAGAATCAAATTGTTAAAGAGTTAGTTCACCCAAAAATGATTCACCCATTAATTACTCACCCTCATGTCGTTCCACACCCGTAAGACCTTCATGTTCAGACATTCATGTGCTCATGTTCGTAACACAAATTAAAATATTTTGATGAAATCAGAGAGCTATCTGACTCGTCCATAGACAGCAATTTAACAAACACTTTCAAGGTCCAGAAAGGTACTAAAGACATTGTTAAAACAGTCGACGTGACTGCAGTGGTTCAAACTTAATGAAGCGACGAGAATACTTTTTGAGAGCAAAAACAAAACAAAAATAACGACTTTATTCAACAATATCCTCTCTTCTGTGTCATTCTGCTATGCTGTTCTAAGTCAGAACGCCGGCTCAGAATTGGCCAATGTTCTTAACATGAGCAGCACGACGCATGCGTGTGATGCCGACTCAGGAGTCAGCGTTCTGATGTAGAACCTGGAAGCGCTGAATGTAAACAGCGTATGAGAATGACAGAAGAGAATATATTGTTGAATAAAGTCTTTATTTTTGTTTTGTTTTTGCGCACAAGAAGTATTGTCGTCGCTTCATAACATTAAGGTTGAACCACTGCAGTCACGTTGACTATTTTAACAATGTCTTTAGTACCTTTCTGGACCTTGAAAATGTTGGTTAAAATGCTGTCTATCGAGGAGTCAGACAGCTCTCCGATTTCATCAAACATATCTTAATTTGTGTTCTGAAGATGAACGAAGGTCTTACGGGTGTGGAACGACATGTGGGTGAGTAATTAACACCACACAGCACATCTCAATTCTCACAAAGAATGCGTTCTGCGTCCTCGTGTCCTTCCGAGTTCATTCTTTCAAGGTAGCCTGGCAAGAACGGTCTCCACAAGAACACAAGTCTGTTCTTTGTGTTCTTAGAATTGAGAAACATAGGACTTCAGCATTAGTGGGGCTGAGCCTAGTGTGTGAATCATACAATGATTTTCAGGTGGATTGACTTTAGTGATAGGTGAAAATATGCAATTTCTAATCTAACTTTTATTATTACTGAAACATAAAAAAAACAAAAAAAAAACATATGCACTTGTATGAGAAAAATTTGTGAAAAATTAAGGATTCCGCAATATTAATATTCTGGTTGTTAACAAAAAAATTATTTTCGTGTCATGGTGGATAACCGATGAGGGTGGTATTAAAATTCTATACTATTTTGTATGTATGTATGTATAAATAAATAAATACAAATAAATTATTTAATAAATAAAACAAATAAAAACAAATGATCTTTAAGTTTAGCGTTAGATGACTGCATGTAAAAGTAGAGGCACCTTTCCTAAGTATGACCTGTAGCAGAATAGTGAAATATTTCTTATCTTTACCTCAAGCAGTCACAAGTTACAATTACATTTATTATCAGCCATCAAAAACAATGTCATATTTGGATTTGGTTGTATTTAATTTTGTAATTTCACTGAAATATGGGGAATTCAGATGAGATATAGGGATTGAGCACATCTGAAAGTTGTGAGCAAGGCAACATTGCAGCTCTATGCCCGCGTCTGCTGCTCAATAGGGAATAAAAACACAAATTGAAACAATCTAAGTAAGAGAATAAATCACTGCATGGCTCTGGAGTGTGAATGCCATGTCGACAACAGCATATGTGTGTTTTTGTGGCATTTTTACAAATTTATGCGACTGCAATACCCATTCAAGCAATATCACAGTGTGTTACTGCAGGCCATGCTTTCATATATCATTAAAGGTAAGGAAAAGACATGGTAAAGCAGTTCCTACATGCTGTGCTGTGCTCTCTCTTTCTCTCCCTGTGTGTGCGGAGACCCTGCAAACACTGAAGTATGAAGTCACTTGCTCTGCAGTCTCCTAGCAACTGTCGTCAGGGGCAACCCCTGCCTAGCTTTCCAGACGGCAAGCAGTGATGGCTGCATCTGCGCTGCTTCTTTGCTTCTCTCTCTGTTTTTTTTTAGGTGGGGGTGGGAGACAGCAGGAAACAAGCGGGAAGCGGTACAGCAAGGTCTGTCCGTCATCTCTGATCTCCATCTCTCTCCCGCCTCCAGTGCCAGGGCAAACACACACACAAACACACACACGCACAAACAAAAGAAGGACAGCCAGCCAGTGTCTGCTCTGTGTGTTGTTCATTCACTGGGCTAATGGCAAAACATTATTTTTCCGGCTATTCTTTCCCTTTCAAAGGCTCGCAATCCATCTCTGCTACATGCAGATTACTATACTCACAACATTATCAGATGCAATCATTTTTTACACATGTTGTACACGAAAGAAGTGTTCTTAAAGGGATAGTTCACCCAAAAATTACCCCATAATTTACTCACCCTCAAGCCATCCTAGGTGTACATGACTTTCTTCTTTCAGCCAAACACAATCAGAGTTATTTTAGAAAATATCCTGGCTCTTCCAAGCTTTATAATGGGAGTGATTGAAGGATGAGATTTTGAAGCCCAAAAAAGTGCATCCATCAATCATAAAACGTACTCCATGCGGCTCCGGGGGGGTTAATAAAGGCCTTCTGAAGCAAATTGATGCGTTTGTGCAAGACAAATATCCTTATTTAAAACTTTAGAAAGTAAAATAATGAGCTTCCTGCACGACAGACATATGCATTTGACTTCCATTTTACGTCATGTCATTGTGTACTACGTCACAGAAGTTAACGCTTTTTAGATGCAAGTTGAATGCATATGGCTGTCACGGTCGCGGGATATCATTATTTTACTTTATAAAGTTTATTTGTTTAAAAAGTTTAAAAGGACATTTGTCTTACACAAATGCATCAATTAGCTATTCGCAAGTATGGAGTAATTTTCATTTTTGGGTGAACTATCCCTTTAACTGGTGGGTTGCAACCCAAAAACTGATTTGCAAAAAAACAGCTTAATGCAAATAATGAAATTCAAATATATAATTGTGTCATTAGGATGATAAAATAATAGTTTTATCAATTTTTACCTTTGACATCAAAGGCTGTGCTTCCAAATAAGCATTTTTTTCACAAATTAATCTAGATTAAAATGTTTGCTTTTGTCATGTCAATAATGCAACTTATGATAATATTAATACAATTCAATGTTTCATTTTAAGAACATCTGTTTACTTTTGGAATAGTACTTCAATAACAATATTGGAATAGTAACTTCAGTACTGTGTCCAGTGTAAAGTGTGAGTCCTGAAGCAAAACCAGTTGAAAACCACAGTGCTAAAACACAAGAACAAACCTTAAAGGGTTAGTTCACCCAAAAATGAAAATTCTGTCATTTATTACTCACCCTCATGCCGTTCCACACCCGTAAGACCTTCGTTAATCTTCGGAACACAAATTAAGATTTTTTAGTTGAAATCCGATGGCTCAGTGAGGCCTGCATAGGGAGCAATGACGTTTCCTCTCTCAAGATCCCTTAATGTACTAAAAACATATTTAAATCAGTTCATGTGAGTACAGTGGTTCAATATTAATATTATAAAGCGACGAGAATATTTTTGGTGCACCAAAAAAAACAAAGTAACAACTTATTTAGTGATTGCCGATTTCAAAACACTGCTTCAGGAAGCATCGGAGCGTTATGAATGGAGAGGAAATGTCATTGCTCCCTATGCAGGCCTCACGGAGCCATCGGATTTCAACTAAAATTTCTTCATTTGTGTTCCGAAGATTAACGAAGGTCTTAGGGGTGTGGAACGGCATGAGGGTAAGTAACAAATGACAGAATTTTCATTTTTGGGTGAACTAACCCTTTAAAGTGTGTGACTCATGGGGGGCAAGACATTTCCGTCCCCTGTAGTACTGACACACAGGTCATGTTCTCACCTCTCTGAGTTACCAGAGGATTTAATTAATAATAATCATTCCCTCCCATAACAGAGATTACTGTTATCCCACAGAGTGAGTTTTGCAATACATTAAACGAGATGAAAGAGAAAATAATGAAATATCACCCCCTTAATGGATGGATGGATGGATAGATAGTAGTAATAGTAATAGTAGTAGTAGAAGTAGTAACTGGCCTGTGATGTGAATGGAAAAACTCAAGCATAACAAATATGATATATGTGTCTGGGACTGAGCTCAAAAGCCAGACCAAACTGATCATTTTTATGGAGCCATTTCTTGTCCTTTCAAAGAGAGATCTGTTGCCATAATTTAAAGCAGTAACACTTTCCTTCACATCTGCACTGCCATCGTAAGTCAGTCCAGCATTACGATGTCATTTAGCACTGCACGGGTCACAAAAGCATCTCAGACCAGGAAACGGCATTGCACACCCACCTTACACAACACTGAAATTTATACACACTCTTATTAGACAACTTCCTAGAGACCATACGTGTGTGTGTGTGTGTATGTGTGTGTGTGTGTAGGTATGTAGTGATGTATTGTTTCAGATAGAGGGGGATTTCTCCAGAGAAATGCAGCAGTTAGTGCCACACACACAATAAGACATCAGAATACAGATGCTGAATTCAAATACCTGTGAATAAATATAAATACTGTAAAAAAAAAAAAAAAGTCTCCATATATATTACAATAAATATTGAAATAAATATAGTGAACACTGTCTGACATATAGGCCTATCTGAACTTTGTGAAAACATCCACAGACAAAATATCTTTCATATCTCAATTGTTTATACTAGTTATCAACAACAGTAAATGGAAATCAAATGGAGACTTTTGTCAAGTCTCATGCCTCTCAAACTATTGCCCTAAAAAGATCTTAATAATCTCATATGTGTCTTCTCTCGTTTCAGAAGAAATCTCAATGTCTCAAACACGGCGCAGATTGGCCAATATCTTAAATCAAAAATCAGATGTTGCAATATTAGGAACTTATGATATTTCTTATCAACTTTGTCAGAAACTAAACTATAGCAAGTAACTAAAACAATAAAAAAAAATCTGAAAATCTGAAATAAATTAAAGTATAAACATTAGATGTAAACTTTAACCTCAAACACTTTAAACTTAATGAAATTTTTTTTTAAAAATGTTGTCTTGGCAAATGCCTGAAATGAAATAAGTTTAAGATGAAGTAAACTTACTAAAACTGAATTAAAAATAAATTAAAGCTAAACAGAATTATTTTAAAAAACAAAACAAAAACTAATACTAAATATGTGCGTACATAACAAAATTACTACATTTTTAAAAATAAAATTCAAATGAAAACTGGAAATATAAAAGTATATAATATACTTTTATAATTATTATACTAAGAGCTCAAAATATCACTGTCTATAATAGTATACAAAAAAAATCATTCTAAAATAATACTGTTTATAGCTCTATACTTTTACTCTTTCTTATTGAGTCTCCAAATGATTTTTTGGAATAACTTCAGAGACAAAGTTGATAATTATCAGAAACTTAACTATGCATTAAATATTTCTCTAAACAGGTATGCAAATTAATTATTCATCAGTTTAGTATGTATTAAATACATTGTACATCTGTATCATTTAATATTTCATAGTGGCACAGAAGAATAACCAAATTTTTTTGGGGGACTGTCTTAGTTGTATACTGTACTTAAAAAATAAAGCCAGTGTTGAAAGAAAAATGAGTTTTGTTTCCATGTTCTTTTGCACCTCTCCCCCAGGGCGCATTTAGAGATGAAGTGACCTTAAAACACGAGCAGAAAAACAATTCATTTGGCCCTTTTGACCTTCCACCTTTGAGCTTGGGCAGAGGGATTTGGAACGATTTAAATCAAGCAGACAGATGGAAACACACACTCCCAAAACAAAACCACACACAAACAGGAACTTAAATGGTTTAAGTGCTAGGCTTAATGATCTGTGACGGCCAAATTTATTCATTTTAGAGTTTGCACACACTTACATGCTAAAATCACATTACAAACACGCATCATTAAGAAAAAATGATAAATGCTGCACATGAAGACAGTTGGAAATGTGACATGACACAAAAACAAACATAATTAGCCTCACCGCTCTGTTTTAATCAGCAGATCTCATCTAACACACATGTGCAGGGGTTTACACACAAACTCCCATAGATAACCAACAATAAGTTGCCAAACAAGCATCTGGTCACACAATCAGTACAGTCACCAAGGGACAAATGCATGGCTCACACTCCTGAGGTCGATTTCTCATTTTAGCTGAGCAGGAAAAGACATGCTGCTGCATAGAGGGAATCGAAGACAACAGAGATCACATCATCTGTCAAGACTGGGGAGCCATCTAGTGGGACTTGAGTAATTAATTTGGCTCATTCTGTTGGGGTTTTTTTTTTCTGACTCGGTTCATTTGCATCAGTAATTGGTGTAGTCCTAAATTATATTGTCCTGGTTCTAGACTGAGACAAATGGATTCAATCAGCTCGTGATCACTAACCATAAACATATCCAGCTGCATCTCAATTTTCAAATATCTACTGCACACTAAAAGTACATAATACAAAAAAGTATCTATGTACTATATGCACTTTCATCAGGCTCACTACCCCATCAAAATTGCATTTTTAAAATAATAATTATATAATTATATTAATATACATTTAATCGATGCAACATTCAGATGGTAGGGTCAGAATTTGGTGTAAACAACTTTAAAGAATGGATCCATCCTTCCTTATCAATGCTCCAGGCTTTGGTGCTGTAAAGATGTTCGGGGATATTTTCTTGGCACACGGACCGTTGGCTGAATGTCTGATGCATATGGCACACTTATCTGGAAACACTTCAGGATTTACAAAAGTCGTCATCTGGTTGGTTGAATTCTACAGGATGTCCGGGAGACGTGTGACGCGTTCTTTAACAGTCCGCTTGGAAACAAATACCGTGACGTCAAACCCCCTCATGGAAGAAGAATGTCGTCGTGTTTACAATTGTGAAAATGAGCGCTTACCAGGATCAACTAAACGCTGGATTTTCAAAGGTATGTGAAGTTCGCGGCTCCATTCTTGCAGTAAACTTGCACAACGTTATTGAATGAATAATTTATTAGATACACACCGGTCTGTTATTATAGGGACATGGACTTTACATTCACGCGGAACAAAACGAAATGTGATTGGTTGCGTTACATGTCAGTCAAATATCCTCTTGGGCAGTCCTTGGCCAATGAAAGCTGCGATAGAGTCCAGACACTCGTATTCCATCATATAACGCATGAAAAGTATAGCAGCTAAGCAGCTTTTTCACCCTATTTTCAACATACTATGATTTCAGGTGCATACTAATAATCCAAATCCATTCTATTTATTCCAAGTATAATGGTTAGTATGCAAAGTCAATTGAATGCAGCATTTTATCTTTTCAAGCACATGGCATGCATTTCTTAAGCTCTAGCTCCCTCTAGTGGAGGAACACATTCAATGGACTATATGTGTTACATATGCATCATTCTTTTTTTAACAAAATCATACTCATAAAGCTGACAGCTCAATCTGTTGCTTTAGAGACAAAGGTGAAGCCCTCTTGTCCTACAATTCTACAGAAGAAAGAAAGTCATAGAGGTTTGGAATAACATGAGGGTGAATAAAAAAAGAGGATTTTCATTATTGTGTGTATTATCCTTTGAAAGCTCACAATATGCTCTCTGGATAATTCTCAAGTCATGCTGGATAATTTGGATCATCAGGTTTTACACAAACTTGTGAAGTTTAGTTCATGTTGGCTGTCATTTTCAAGCAAAAAAAGGAGATAGTAAATACTAGCACATTTGGAAATCCATATTAATTATTCAGTATAACTCATCACTCAAAGTGCTAACACGAGCCATCAGAACATCTGACAACATGAGCCATAGTACTGCCATCACATTTTATATTCTGTAAATGGATCTTCTGTCTGTCAGAAAATCTGTATTTCTCCCAACATGTTCTGACTGTCAGTTCCCTGTCAGAAACTGGACTGTCAATCAGATTTTCTGAGTGAATCATAGACCGACCTGCAGTTGAAACTGTATTTTATATTCACTCTCAGTGCTGCTTTATTAGGATGGTGTCAGACACAGCTCACTTTGACTGACATAAATAGTCCCAGCAGTGTGCATCACTAAATACCTCCCACTCCATGCAAACACTCCATGACAATTCATCCTGCCCATATCCTGAAATGTCAAATTCCATCAGATAACACCAAACTTAATATTTAAAAAGTGAGTGAAGTGAAGTGACATGTGGCCAAGTATGGTGACCCATACTCAGAATTTGTGCTCTGCATTTAACCCATCCAAGTGCGCACACACACAGCAGTGAACACACACACACCGTGAACACACACCCGGAGCAGTGGGCAGCCATTGCTGCGGCGCCCGGGGAGCAGTTGGGGGTACGGTGCCTTGCTCAAGGGTCTCACCTCAGTCGTGGTATTGAGGGTGGGGAGAGCGCTGGACATTCACTCCCCTCACCGACAATCCCTGCCGGACCTGAGACTCGAACCCATGACCTTTGGGTTACAAGTCCGACTCTCTATCCATTAGGCCACGACTGCCCCTTTAAACACTGACACATAAACAAGCAGAAATGCTAGACATGAAATGCATCGAGTGTAACTAATTACTCTTTGTAATCGGCTCTTCTGCACTGTATTTGCTGTGTTACACACAGATACACAAGAAAATCAGATAAAAAGTGAAACATATGACATGAATATGACATGCAGGTGAATAATTCAATTTGTAGCATTTAATTAAAGGTATTAAGATGTGTTCTCCATATAGACACCCAATATAAACATAACATGATTTGGTGCGCCTAGCACCTTCCCTTGGTACCGCAGCATGGGTTTTCAGTTACTGACATCTGTTGGGTCTGTGAGGCAGATGGATTCATGCACACACACAGTGGCATGGCACTCTTTTCACTAATGCAACTCCCCTGCTACCGGAGCAGAACCTACCAGAACAACCCCTCTGCTCCAACACTCACCAGACCACGGCATAGCTATGAATATTACGGAAAAAAAACCTGTAAATGTTACAAAAAGTGTAAAAGTCACTCGTTTTATAAAGTAACAGTGTCGAACAGCGACACCCGCAGGTGAAGCTACTGCAAGAGGCTTGCCTCCTCTGTCCCCATTGACTTGAAATAGACACCCTAATGCATGTGGTGTAGTGGTTCAACAGATCACAAAACTCATGGTTCGGATCATATCACGGTTATTAAGTCACGGATCGGATAATTTTTCGCATCAACACAAAAAAAAAATTATAATAAAAAAAAAAATTGGGGGTGGGGGGTAACTTTGCATTTATAACTTAGCCCACTTTAACTACTCCGATACCACAGCAGAAACTACTAGCCTAACTAATTCATTATTAAAGGCAAGTGAACAGACTGTAAAAAAGAATAAAAACTGTACACCAATTACAAGCATTGATAAATACAACATAAAGTTACAAATAAAGTATAAGGTCTAACTGTAGTATTAATTTCCGTGTACAGAAATGTAATAATAAATGTAAAATTACACTGTTCACTATATCAATTTAATATAGATTAATCTTTGTTAAAGCTGTTTTGTTGTTTGATTTACATGACAGACAACAGCAGGTATTTATAGGTTGCTATCACTTAAAGAGTAAGACCTAATGCACGCACACATCCGATAGATACACATCCGAATTCTCACCTCATTCAATTAAGACATAACCGAATGTGTTTACAAGAATACTTGCCAAGAGAGGTATTTTGACTGACAATGCGTGTATGTGTCCATCCAAGTGCATTGAGGACGCAAAAGAGAAATCAATTTGGAGTTTGCGAGCTATCTGAAACGCGCCTCTCTCTCTGTGTGCGCGCGAGCCTTGTATGTATGTGCGTCTGTGCGCACCGTTAACAGCGTGATGTGCGATACCAAATTAAATCCTCTTTTGCCTCTTCTAGTGCTGGAATGGTTTTATATCTATTTAATGTGTAAACTAGCAAGACAAAACACGTGCAAATGATAACCTTTCACTCTATTGCGGTTAAACTGCGGTGGGTTTAGTGGGGGGTAAGTGAGAATGAATGGGGGAAAGTCAAATAAGAGGAGGCAATGCCTCCATCACGCTTTGATTGGATATGATCGTTATGATTGGATATGATTGGTTCACTCGTTAAATCTCGCCTCTTGTTTTTGAGCGCGTTCTCATCGGCCTGAATGAAGACCATGATGCCATTAATGGGAAGACTAATTAAAAAGTAAGTAAACAACTCAGCCATTTCACTGCTTTATGTCAAGTCAAAACTTAAAATGGCCTGAAAACATGATCACTGTGGGGAGTTTTAGTGAAAAATCAGCTTGGGGACATTAAAGGTAAATCTTTCTGTCTGTGTCTGTGACCAGTGTGTACAAGCTTGATGACTGCTGAAAATAAGTTGACTATTAAAAAGAAAAGCTGAACATTAGTTCACAAATAATTAGTTTAGCAGCCATATCACCCTGTAGCCCAAGACTGGTTGCCCACTGAAGCTAAGCAGGGTTAAGCCTGGTCAGTGCCTGGATGGGAGACCTCCTGAGAAAACTAGGTTGCTGCTGTTAGTGAGGTCAGCAAGATCTGTGTGGGTCCTGACGCCCCAGTATAGTGATGGGGACACTATACTGTCAAAAAGCACTGTCCTTCAGATGAGACGTTAAACCGAGGTCCTAACTCTCTGTGGTCATTAAAAATCCCAGGATATCTTTAGAAAAAGAGTAGGGGTTTAACCCCGGCATCCTGGCCAAATGTGCCCATTGGCTTCTGTCCATCATCATGGCCTCTTAATCATCCCCATTAATACCGATTGGCTTCATTATCACTCTGTCTTCTCTCCACCAATAAAGCTGGTGTGTGGTGGGCGTTCTGGCGCAATATAGCTGCCGTTGCATCATCCAGGTGGATGCTGCACATTGGTGGTGGTTGAGGAGATTCCCCCTTCAATGCAAAGCACTTTGAGTGCTGAGAAAAGCGCTATATAAACGTAACAAATGACTATTATTATATAATATATTATTATTATAACAAATATATATATATATATATAGTTTAAATTGTTACTGCCTTTAGTTATGATTTTGGAATAAATGTAAAAATGCATTAAACTCTAACTTAAAGGTGCCCTAGAACTTTTTTAAAAAGATGTAATATAAGTCTGAATGTGTCTGTGAAGTTTTCGCTCAAAATACCCCATAGATTTTTTTTAATTAATTTTTTTAACTGCCTATTTTGGGGCATAATTAGAAATGAGCCGATTCAGGGTGTGTGGCCCTTTAAATCTCGTGCTCCACGCCCCAAGAGCTCACGCTTGCCTTAAACATCATAAAAAAAAATTCAAACAGCTAATATAACCCTCAAAATGGATCTTTACAAAGTGTTCGTCATGCAGCATGACTAATCGCGTAAGAACAGTGTTTATTTTGATGTTTTCATTGATTCTGAATGAGTTTGAGGCTATGCTCCGTGGCTAATGGCTAATGCTACACTGTTGGAGAGATTTATAAAGAATGAAGTTGTGTTTGTGCATTATACAGACTGCAAGTGTTTAAAAATGAAAATAGCGACGGCTCTTGTCTCCGTGAATACAGTAAGAAACGATGGTAACTTTAACCACATTTAACAGTACATTAGCAACATGCTAACGAAACATTTAGAAAGACAATTTACAAATATCACTAAAAATATCATGTTATCATGGATCATGTCAGTTATTATTGCTCCATCTGCCATTTTTTGCTATTGTCCTTGCTTGCTTACCTAGTCTGTTGATTCAGCTGTGCACATCCAGACGTTCTGCCCTTGTCTAATGCCTTTCATAATGTTGGGAACATGGGCTGGCATATGCAAATATTGGGGGCGTACACCCCGACTGTTACGTAACAGTCGGTGTTATGTTGAGATTCGCCTGTTCTTCGGAGGTCTTTTAAACAAATGAGATTTATATAAGAAGGAGGAAACAATGGAGTTTGAGACTCACTGTATGTCTTTTCCATGTACTGAACTCTTGTTATTTAACTATGCCGAGGTAAATTAAATTTTTGAATCTAGGGCACCTTTAATGAAATTTATACTTGGCTTTATAAAGTTTAAAAATGCAAAATAGAATTGTATTTGGTATTTTGTAAAAATCTTTTGTATTGCATATTATTTTTTAAATTTATATATTTTGTTTAGCCATTAAATGTATAAAATACCAAATTAAATATTTTATGTATAGGCCATTAGCAAAAGGCCAAATGACACTAGCATAGAATTAGACAATCATTTCATGTATTGCATACATTATGCAAATCAGATTCTTTTTGATTCTCGTATTAATAATTTCAAATTAAACCTAATGGAAGAAATGTCCTGTCTTACTCAATCTGAATTCTGATTAATTTATGCACTGTTTACAGCAACAACAATTTATTTAAAAATAAATAAATAAAATAGCTTACCCTCTGCTCATATAAAGAAAACCAAGCATATTATTCGACTACATGCAACATATGTTTGATTGTTATGTATTGTCCGAATTGATTACTTATGTCGGAAGGCTCGGGCAAAATGTGTCGGATATATTTTGTCAGTGTGGGAGTTTCAAAAGTTGTCTGAAAAAATCCAAGTCAATCGCCCACTTCGAATCCCCCCTGGGTTTGGCGCGATGTGCGTTTTCATGTGTAGGCAGTCTAGTGGGTGTCTGAAATGGATTGAGGCTGTTTACTGATTAAAATGAATTTTCCTTTCTCTGTTTCTTTCCTTTCACATTCACATTCACTCTCACTTGCATATTTGCATTAAACAGAGCACATTTTACTATCATGCACACACACACACACTACATTTTCTCTCTACTGTCTGTGCATTTGTCTGTCAGGGTTGATTATGGGTTGTCAGCGTCTGAAAGGAGACCAGACGAACCTAGAAAAAAATCCCAAAAGACCTTCAGTGCCACATTGTATCTGCATCTGTGTGTTTTGAGTCTCGCATGTCTTTGTGTAGATCATATCTCATTATACAGGTTTTAATTGGCCCCACATGATCAGACCATCTTTGTGTGCCAGGCTAAAGTGATAACCTTGGGCCCTGCCATTAGTCAAGCATGAAACAGCCCACAATGAAATGACACACTCTCACAAACACACAAGACAGAAATACCATAACGATATTAATATGTATAGGATTAACCACAGAAACACATGCACACAAACACCAGAAGTACTCCATTAATTCATGAGGCTCGAGTCATTCAATGTACGTCAAAAAACGTCAGCGGTACTCCCACGGGATTTAACTAACAGGCTACAGTCAGGCTGTTTCCTTTCCACGTCATCTATAGGGAGAAGCCCTTACTGCAGACCTCTTACAATGGCAGAAACTGCAATTATTACTAGTAACTAGTGTCCTAATCACGTCCTCTTTGTACTGTACTGATGATGGCTCCTCTGAAAGGGATAGTTCACCCACTAATGACAATTCTGTATAATTTATTTATCCATCAACATATCATTCAATACCTATCATTCAAAAATATTTACACTGCTCTTATATATATAAATAAATATTTTGAAATGAATTTAAGCAATGCATTACAGCACATTACAATGCATTTTACCATTGTTGTAAGGAATGATGCCAAACAGACCTTTTCCAAACTGCAATGCAGAGAATCCAGTGTCTTCTCACGTTTATAAAACTGCAGCAACATCAATATAATAAAAAGTATACATTTACAACAAATTATTACATATATTAAACAATCACAATAGGCATTTCTTCCAACAAGTAATATGGTTCTTTAGCCTAAATGTAGATGACAGTGTAGATTTATAGACTTACTACATACTTACATACTTCAGCTGTGCAGTGTGTGTGTGTGTGTGTGTGTGTGTGCACGTATTTGTGGCATATCAGGACACAAATTTGTATAATGACATGGGTATGACATAGGTATTACAAGGAGAGGGTGACTTATGAGGACATTACCCCATGTCCCCATTTTTCAAAAGGCTTATAAATCATACAGAATGAGTTTTTTTGAGAAAGTAAAAATGTACAGTTTTCTGTGATGGTTAGGTTTAGGGGTAGGGGTAGTGTAGGGCGATAGAAAATACGGTTTGTACAGTATAAAAACCATTACGCCTATGGAATGTCCCCACAATTCACAAAAACAAACGTGTGTGTGTATGTGTGTGAGAGAGAGAGAGAGAGAGAGAGAGAGAGAAAGAGAGAGAGTTGTTTTTGCTTTATTTTATCTTTAAGTCAGAATATAGAGTCAGAGCCATCCATTTAAAAAATATGTTTGCTTTTATTTCTTCCTGACTGTGCTAAAAATTGTGACTCTGGATACACAGGAAAAGTTCAAGGCTGTCTGATCAGAATGCATTATTCTAGTACTAACACCTTGTCCATAATAATAAACCCTATAAATAAACTCTGTCCCATTCGGCTGATCTGATCTGATCTTTCTCTCGGTCAGCGCTGTGAGTCATAGACATTAACCTTTCTCTTCCTTTCTATCTCGAATACAATTTCTCCTCTCTCTTTATTTTTCTCTCTTGCTCTTTCCCATGTGTATACACATCCAGAGGAGGAAATATAAGATAATCGCAATTTAAAGTTGTTTTTTTTAAATGTATGAGATACACCACTTTTTACTAAATGCTAAATCACTAAATAACAACAGCAATATAAGGCACCTCTTTTGTCTCCCATAAGGGGCCGTTTATTGACAGTGTTTTCAACTAAAAACAGAACACTTTTTATGTTTTTGGCCATTCATTTTCACAACAACAGCGTTTAGGGGGCCTGAAAATGCAAACTTGTGAAAACGGGATTCAAAGTGCAAGTTTTTTAAAACTTTACCGTAATCATCTCCGTGTAAACTATAAAAAAGTGAATTTTTGAAAACAGTGACGTCATGCGCATACGTATTATATGTTCAGTCTATAGGCACGTAGTGTTTCTTTAAAAAGTCACATTGTGCCAAGTACTGGCCTGACATGCATAATAAAAATGTTTAGTCATTTTCGCAAATCCGTGTGAACAGGGATCATTTTGACAACACTGTCGTCTGTACACAAAAATACGCAAAAAACTTTTCCGTTTTTAGTACATCGTTGTCGTGTAAACAAACCCTAAGTCTCACCCACTCTGACTTTACCACTTTAGGTCGAATCAAAATTAACTTAAAATTACTTAATATTGTGATTTGTGAGTGAAACGGATTTTGCGATCTCTCAGCTTGGTTAAAATAAAGCTGCATCACCTTTAATGATGAAACCTGCATTGATGATTAACGGTTCAAAAAGAACGTGACTATTAGTAAAAGTCAAAAAATTTGTGTCAAAAATGTGTCAAAATGTGTCTTTTACTGTATTATTAGTTATTTTTTTAAGCAATGTTATAAATTAAAGTAGGGTAAGCCATATTTCAAAAACACTGTTTGGAAGTTAGTCAGGCCGACACCAACAACAAACCTGTAGCCAATCAGCATTAGGGGGCGTAGGACGATCGAGGAGACAGAACGAGCAAGAGGGATTTTTGAAAAAAGACTGCAGAAAGAGAGATGAGACACAATACAAAAGAGCTCAAAAGAATATCAGTGGACTGAAGGTTTATGACTGGGAAAGTGCTTTAGGACCCGCATTAATATTAGAAAAGCTTTCCAGCGCTGGAGAGAGCTAAGCGTGAAGGCCTGAAAACAGATGCGGAGGCTGCTTTGATTCCGCTTCACATGTGAGTAACACTGGGTTTGAGTGTCATTGATTGTCTGGGGCTGTTGTGCTGTTGGAGACTAACAACAAACTCTTGTTTGTATTAGGGGTGGGCGCTATACCGGTATGAAAGTGACTACCGGTATTATGTTGTGCCATGATATAGATTTTGCTATACAGTGGATACCGTTAAATATTCATGAATTCTAATTTTTTCATTTTTTCAACAGTGTTTTGTTTAATTTTGTACTCTTTACAACTTTTAACACTAGTAATGACGATAGAGAGTCGAGGTTTAACATTTAACTTTTTGTCCTCTACCGTGTCCAATGCCTTACTACACAGGCATTAGTAATCAAACACAGAGAGCATTGTAACAGTCCAAATTAATAGAGCACAAACCGCCAACTCAAAAACACAACAGCAACAAACAAGCGTGCATACAGGCAATAGGGGTGGGAGAAAAACTTACCGCCCGCCGGTAGGCCTGTTTTCCTTACTTATGCTCTACGAAGGCATCATTTATGTTGTTTGGAATGCCGTGGGCTTCAGGGACGATTTCTTTAAGACTGCAAGGGAAGCTCGGCTTCCCTTATAATGTCACAAAATTAATGGTCAAATATGTACTATTGTATTAACATTTTATTGACTAAAAATGCGTTAGAAAACGTTCATCTCAAAGACGAGTTCGTTCAGAATCAGTTACATATAGCAGGTCGGCTGACTCGATTTCCTTCTCATACATTCCCGCAGCGTCACTGTAATGACGGGTCGGCAGAGTGTGGATCCATTTGCAGCTTTTTATTAAAAGAGTCAACAAAGCAAACAGGGCAAAGGCAGAGGCATAAACAGGGACAGGCAATAGTCGTGGCAGGCGGCAGACAAACAGAGTCAAGGGACAGGCAGAGATCAGGGCAGGCGGCAATACAAACACAGTCCAGGAAACAGGCAGAGATCAGGGTCGGCGGCAATGGGTCACAAGAGATAAACAGTCCAAACGATAACAGGTAACAGTCCACGGGAAAACGCTCAGTAATGATCACCACGGCAAATCAAGACTTCGCGGTGTATGCGTGTGTGTGTGTGTCTTAAATAGTGTGAATGTGATGTGCTGCAGGTGTGTGCGCAATCAGTCCCAGGAATGAAGGCCCATGGGAAATGTAGTCCGAATGGTAACTGTTCAATATTCCGGATGTGGCTCCCTCCGGTGGTCCGGAGGAGGGACCGAGGGAGCCACATTCGTGACAGAGCCCCCCCCCCTGCGAGCGGCTCCAGACGCGAGGGCGCGGGCGCCGGGGTCTACCACGTGGTCGAGGGGCCGGTCTCTCCGGGTGCGTCCTATGAAACTCCTCTATGAGTGAAGGGTCCAGGATATCATCCGTATTGACCCAGGATCGCTCTTCCGGGCCAAACCCCTCCCAATCGACCAGGTATTGCAGTCTCCTACCCCGGCGCCTGGAATCGATCAGCTCTCGTACACGATAAGCTTCCTCACCCTCGACCATCAAGGGTGGGGGGTTGTGGGCCTCGGCTCCCCCTGGTTCCTCTCCCGGACCCCCGGAGGGTTTCAACAGCGAAACATGGAAAGTAGGAGACACACGGTAATTAGTAGGCAAATCTAGACGATATGAAACTGGAGTTATTTGTTTGATAATTTGAAAGGGCCCTACAAACCTGGGACTGAGTTTTCTGCATNTCAAAGACGAGTTCGTTCAGAATCAGTTACATATAGCAGGTCGGCTGACTCGATTCCCTTCTCATACATTCCCGCAGCGTCACAGTGCATTTCCCTATTGAAGCCCAGCGTCCATTGACTTCAATGGGGCTGCTTTGAACGGTTTTTTTCAGCGCTTCGAAACTAGACGGTCATTGGATAAACGCTGCGATTATGTCCCGCCCACGGACGCTCAGCGTCTCTGGGGGTGAATGGGGAGTGGGCTGGCCCGGACTCCGAGCTTCTGCGTGATGATTGGAGGGTCTGTCGAAAGACTGCATCTCCTTTTGACTGACAGCGATTCTGTACTATAAGGAATCACTGAAGCTATTCGCGCTCAGTCCCATCGCGGATTTCTCAAGTTCAGTCGAAATAAAAACTGCTGCAACCTATTTCTTTGATATTTGCTTGGCGAAATTGCTTGATTTTCATCATACATTTCACACAATTATACACTACATTCCTTGTTTCAGTTTTACAGAGTTTAATATTTTTTTACTTGAAAAGACTCCTAGTTGGTACGACAGGGTCACAGACCATTTTCTTGAAAAGGAACGTAGGACAGAATTTACTTTTAAATAAATAGACAATTTTATGATGTAGGCCGAAAATGAGCTTCCCCTCTCTGACAGACCAGTAGCCGCCACTGGTGGGCTTATATATTAAAAATATGAAATTCACTGACAGAAGGCTGCTTTCAATTTCAAATTCTCCCTTGCGTTTTGTTTGAGAGCGCTCACGCGTGCAGCTGTGTGCGACTAGTGCTTAAATGTACTTGCTTCTCAAAATGCTTTTATGATGCGAAATTAATATAAACACAGTTATGTCTTAAAGTAGGCTATTAAACAGACAGGACAGAAACTTCTTATATTTCAAAAGAGATCTGTGCATTACAGTAGTCTGGATGCAGCTTAGATCTCCTGCTATAATAAACAACCGTAAAGCTGAGAAAGTGAAAAATCACTCACAGCTCTCGAATGGAAAATGTTCTGAAAGCACTCCTTGTTTATTGCTTGTAATGTTTCGTTGTTCCTCTTTATTATTTACTAGGCGACTCACTTGCTTTTGTTTTGAAACTTTATATATTATGTCCCTATATAAAATTCTTAACATACAGTTGTATTCATGTATTTTTTAACTTGTAATTATTTAAAAAGTACATACAATTCCATATGTAATTACAAAATAATTAATAAACAAATTCATTAATAAGAAAAAAGTATCAAGAATCCTTTTGGAATCGGATCGTGACTCCTAGAATCGGAATCGGATTGGATTGTGAGGTGCCAAAAGATTCCCACCCCTAGTTAAGATACATATATTGCCTGTAATTTAATGAAAGTCTACTAAAATGTGATTCCAATTTTTTTTCTCATATCATGATATAATATCGATATCATCTGGACAGTGGAAAATATCATGATATGAATTTTAGCTCATATCGCCCACCCCTAGTTTGTATACTCTTGTGTACTGTACGTTCATTTTTTGTGCTTCCTTGTCATTTGTCATCTGCGCATTATATCCGCTCTCGCATTGCGTGTGTAACAGTGGCCAGCTAGTAAGAGTTGTGCAGGTAAACCACTGGCACTGATGACCGCTTCAATGTTAGTGCACTCGCTTCACCTGCCAGCAGCGAGACTGACTAAGAGCAGGGTGGTTAGGATTGGAGGGTGAGTTTTGGAGGTGGAGCAATGAAGAGAGGGGTGGGTTTGTTTGGGTTGACTTCAAATATCAACAATGTCCAACAGCGTTTTTGAAATATCGCTTACCCCACCTTTAAATGTTTAAAAACATTTATATCCAGTGAAAGTGGATTTAATTAAATAGTAAGTTAATATAAACATCCAAAAATATTATATATATATTGGTATTAATACTGGTAGTCTCGTGTAGTCAGACCTTCAAACTGTCGGCAGAAAGTCTGGACTCCATAGCAGTTTTCATTAGCCAAGAACCGGCCAGAGGGCGTCTGACTGACATGTAAAGCAACCAATTACAGTTTGTTTTGTTCAGCATCATATTTAGGGGTGTGAAAATGTAAAGTCGTAAAGGCGTATTTTAAAGAGTCTATGCCATGAACTACACATACTTCACATTCTTTTGAAAATCCAGCATTTAGTTGATCCTGATTAGCGCACATTGTCACAGTAGTAAACACCACGACTTTCTTTTTTCATGAGGACATTTTGGCATCATAGTGGCTTTGTTTAGAATTCACCTAATCAGATAACGACTGAAGTTTTTCCAATTTTGTGTGCCATATGGATCCGACATTCACCCAACGGTCCATGGCTGTGACGTCTGAGGCTGAGACTATAATATTGGTAACATTATTGGTTGCTTTTTGATAGTTTAGATTAAATGATGTTCCACAAGCCTTTGGCTTGTAAACATCAAATAGAACTGGAACATGAATTTACATTCGACTAAAAATCCAGAGAGGGGACTTTGGTTCACCATTTCAAAAGTCCACCACACACACTTCCACTGATGTTTTCCTTCTGCTGCATCTATTCAGAGCTGTCTGGTTTTGAAAAGAGTCTTTCTGAATGCCCTACTAACCTATGCGCCTTTGCACCAAGTGCTGAAATGTCTCTGTATCCAATATCTATGGACACGCCTCTTTCAAAATGTAAGGAAAAAGGTAATGCACAACTCAGAAAGAGTCTAATGGTCTGTTTCCTACTGCAGAGCACTAAACTTTAAATCTGAACTGCTTCCAAGCTTAACCATGTGTTAAATATGCATCTGTTTTGAAAGACACACACAATCTGCTACACAAATATGCATAAACACACAGTCTGCTCCTGCACTTCTCCATAATCAAAAGAAAAGCCCCAGTTTAAGGCTCTGATCAGTGGGAAGATGAGGTGTGATGGATCTACAGCATAAAACAAAAACAGTGTGTTGTGTTGTTGCTTTTTGCACAGTTGGTGTGAATGCTCAAAGAGCTCGCTGGCAGATGGGAGTTATAATTATCTGTGGCGCTCAAACGTTCGGGGGTCCAGGATTTTTGCACACACTTGGTTGAAGATACACACTGGCACATGTGAATATACACACAAATGTAAAAAAATAAGGTGTGTTGTATTGAATCCAGGCAAAAACTAACTGGGAGTGGAATAGCTTCTATACCCACAAGCAATAAGAACGCTAAACACAACCTAATCCACATTTACACAGTTACGGAGAGATGTGCTGTTGCTTTTCTAAGCGGCTGGATTTAGGATTTTCAGCATGAAAATAATCCCACTGACTTTCAGTGAAGAGGTGAATTAAGCCATATCTAGACACTAAAAGATACATACTTGGTTTCCATTCAACTATTTGAATTGAATTTGTGCTTGAGAAAATGTGAATGGAAATGCATTTAACTCTCAAAATAATATGCAAAAAATTTGTGCATTAGGCTGAGGTGGATTTTCTGACGTTTTGCAATGAGTAAAATTGACGAAAACCACTGGTAGCATTCATTGTGTGAGCTATTGCACTCATTCTGTGCATTTAAAAACACTACGAATAAATGATTCAGTATGGCAAATTCATCTCTCTCTGAATGGAAGAGGACATCATCTTGTTCCAGTGACACAATAAGGGTGTTTGGCATTCCCTTTATTTGAATGGAAATCTAGCAATTGAGAATTGGGCTGGAACTATCTAAAGAGCATTTGACTGAATTATAACTCCAAATAAAAAAATTAATTAAAGAATACATAAAAAGAATGCAAAATAACAAACTTAAAAATACAAATAAAATAATAAAAAAATAAAATAATCCTTCTCATATTTAATTTTTGACAGGAATGAAAATGACGCTGTGAGGGATAGAATTCAGTGTATTTAATGGATTGTACTGTTGTTTAACAAAATACTGATTGTCTTTCAGTAGACAAAAACTCGATGAGACAGTTGTGAGTTGTGAAAATGACATGATCTAGGACCCTTATACAGCGCGTGCCATTGTAAAGACAGTAAGTCTATCCCTCACAGCCTCATTTTTGTCCATGTTAAATTCAATATGGCGTCTAACCAATAGACTAAGGTCTATTCCTCATTTGTAAGCCACTTTGGACAAAACCATCTGCTACATTAATAGATTAAATGTAAATGCAACCACCTAGCAAACACTGAAAACCCATATGATGCCTTAGCAGCCACATAACAATACCCCATTGTGGCAATGAGTTAAAGGGTTAGTTCACCCAAAAATGAAAATTCTGTCATTAATTACTCACCCTCATGTTGTTCCACACCTGTAAGACCTTTGTTCATCTTCGGAACACAAATTAAGATATTTTTGATAAAATCCGATGGCTCAGTGAGGCCTCCATTGCCAGCAAGATAATAAACACTTTCAGATGCCCAGAAAGCTACTAAAGACATATTTAAAACAGTTCATGTGACTACAGTGGTTCAACCTTAATGTTATGAAGCGACGAGAAAACTTTTTGTGCACCAAAAAACAAAGTAACGACTTTATTCAACAATATCTAGTGATGGGAGATTTTAAAACACTGCTTCATGAAGCTTCGAAGCTTTAAGAATCTTTTGTTTCGAATCAGTGGTTCGGAGCGTTTTTAAAACTGACAAAGTCACGCCCCCCAGTGGTGAACCACTGAAATTTTGAAACACTTATGATGTAACAAAGCCTCGTTTACTGAAATCATGTGACTTTCACGCTCCGAACCACTGATTCGAAACAAAAGATTCGTAAAGCTTCGTAGCTTCATGAAGCAGTGTTTTGAAATCACCCATCACTAGATATTGTTGAATAAAGTCGTTATTTAGTTTTTTTGCCACACAAAAAGTATTCTGGTTGCTTCATAACATTAAGGTTGAACCACTGTAGTCACATGAACTGTTTTAAATATGTCTTTAGTAGCTTTCTGGCAAGGGAGGCGTCACTGAGATATCGGATTTTATCAAAAATATCTTAATTTGTGTTCCGAAGATGAACGAAGGTCTTATGGGTTTGGGATGATATGAGGGTGAGTAATTAATGACAGAATTTTCATTTTTGGGTGAACTAACCCTTTAAATAATAAAAATTTTACAAAAAATCAATTATTTAAAAAAACGGAATAACGCATTTTATTTCACAAGTACTGTGCATTTGACAAATAACATTTATATATTTCCAAATCAGTATCAAACTCTAACATTTCCAACAATACACACACACACTATCTAATCCTCTTCCTTTCTTTGCCACATTAACTCACCATCTTTCCTCCAACACACAAACACAGTAGGACAGGACAAACCGCCGCATGAGGTGAGAGGTTGAGCTCCGCAGAGCAGGGAGGAAATCTATAAGGTATATAAATAGAGAGTCGCAGGAAACAGCACCCTATTGATCATCTCAATTACGGGCAGTGATATTTAATCCACTGTCTCTGCTGCTTTATGCACACAGATTAATATTGATCATTGCTCAGAGATCAACAGCCTCTAGTGATCCCGCAGCAATATCATAACCTCTGTCTTATTGAAAAGTGGCACATCCTGGATGGATTTGCTCATGGGATATGAGCTGACGACTGAATACAGAGACTGGCAGTTTTATTACAGGATGAAATCATTAATTATATGCACACTTTATACATTTTAATGAGGAGGAAGTTTTATTTGGTTCACAGCAGCATGGGGTCTCTCAGCAGTCTTGTAGCTGTGTGTGTGTGTGTGTGTGAAGAAGGGGGGTATACTTCCTAATACTGTTATAAATCTTCCTCCCTCTCCCTCTCTCTATCTCCTTCTTTCCACTTAGACCCTCTGCATGATGTCATTCTGCAGAATATCAAGTACTACACACACACCCAGGTCAGGACCAGGACTCTCAGAATACACCAGAAGCATTTGTTAGCTTAAGGAGCTATTTCTACTTGATCCGATCACTAAAAAATTACTTTAAAGTTATTTGTGCTTCCAATGCTTTTTTCTTAAAGCCCAACATGTCAGGTCATCATTTTTGTCACACTTAAAATCATTCAGAGCTGCAATCTACTCTAAAGATAAGATGAAATGTCACTGGTAACCTAATGTTGTCACAATGATTCAGTCATATTTAAAGGGATAGTTCACACAAAAATGAGGAAAATCAATATTTATTCACCCTCATGTTGCTCCAAATTGGTATGATTATTTCTTCAGTGGAAAACAAAATAAGTTATTTTGTAGAATTTAATGGATCTTCAACTTTACAATTAATGTGAACAGCAACAGAGGATGTTAAGAAAACATCTACAAAGAAAGTACCATAAAATCGGCTCATATGACTAGCAGTGTTTTATATACTATTATAGTATATTTTTTGTATATTTTGAATGAGCTTTTATTTGTATATTTTCTTTTTTTTCTTTTTTATAAATTTTTTAATATTTCTGTATATCTTTTTTTTATTTGTTTTATTTTTAGTTATTTATTTTAGTCATTTTTTCGACTTAAAATTAAACAAAGTCAGTTAGTAGCCAAGGCAAAATGTAAATTTTTCATCTAATATTTATAGATATTTTGAAATCTGAAAATGGTTTTTATTAGTTTTAGTTTTACTAAACAATAACAACACTTGTGACTTGTGAGTTTGTCTAAGGGGCCGTTTACACTACACCATTTTCAACTAAAAACGTAAAACTTTTAATGCATTTTGGCTGTTCATTTACACAACAATGGCGTTTTGGGGTGCCTGAAAACGCAAGCTTTTGAAAACGGGTTTCAAAGTACAAGTTTGAAAATGTGAATCTGTGGAAAGATGACGTCATGCACATGCGTATTACATGTTCAGTCTATGGTGTTTCATCGCCATCTAATGGACTGGCAGCAGAATATGGTGTTTTTATAGTCGTTTTCGTGGATCCACGTGAATGGGGATCGTTTAAACCAGGGGTGTCCAAAGTGGTCCTGAAGGGCCACTGTCCTGCTGGGTTTAGCTCCAACTTGCCTCAACACACCAACCTGGAAGTTTTTAGTATACCTAGTAAGACCTTAATTTGGTGGTTCATGTGTGTTTAATTGGGGTTGGAGCTAAACTCTACAGGACAAAATTAGTATTGGACACCCCTGGTTTAGACAATGGTGTCATCTGTACGCAGAAAACTCAAAGGAAAAACTTCTCAGTTTTAAGCATATCGTTGTTGTGTAAACGTACACCAAGTCTTTTAAAGACATATGCTTTGGCCAATAAAAAGATAATTGTTAAACTGTTATTAGCTGAAAATGTGCATTAGCGTACATTAACATTTAATGCCATTTTTAAATGTACATGAATAAGATTTGAGAACAACAGTAATGCAAGAGCTTCAGATTTGTTCATCACAAACTGTCTGTATGACTGGGAATATAGAGCATGAATCATATAGACCGGAATACACAGTTTTTGGGGTAAACTATACATTTAAATAATGTCATCACCCTGAATAAAAGCAATTACTTAGACGTTACCATATAAAATAATTTTTTTAGGTTAACTGACAAAACATTTCACATTGTAGTCCAGACCAGCTGCCGTTGGACCAACAGGATTGTACATACATACTACTCTCTCTCCTCTCTTGGTAAAGTACACAGTGATGGATGTCCTGTTTGAGAGGTGTTGTGCTCCACTGACCTCAATATATCAGATATGTGTGAACACACACATACACACACACAAACTCACATACACACGGGGTGACATCATCGATAAAGCCAAACAACGGAAGGCCAGCGCAGTAATAAGCTCTAACATGATTAAAAGCGAACGTGGCAGAGACATCTGGTGTGTATGTGCATCTCTGATCTCGCATGTGTGCATCTCAAACCTAATTTTTCCATTCATGTCCCGTATGCAGGCAATCTAATGAGGTTAGCGCAGATTCAAGGGCTGTTCTATAAGAGTGAGAGAGAGAGAAATGATCCATTCCTCTCCATTAGCTCAGTGTGTGAACAGACTGCCTACTACTAAAATGAAGCAGTAGGCAGCACTCTGTGCCGCTTTAATCAAGAGCAGGTTACATTTAATGTACTGTGTGTAATTTACAACAGTCCTAATGTACAGGTGACATCATCAGACAGATTGTCAAAATGTTATGGTAAAAATATTTACATATAATATTGTAGTCAACATGAAAATGTTCACAACCCATTTAAGTTCCTTAATCAAATGTATTTCTTTCATGTGCGTATCCTGGATGTTTAAATCTTTTAAAACACCGGGTGGGTACTTTCGCCTACGTCACCACGCATGACCTTTCCTACGTGATTATGTAATGCATGGTGCATCGCAGAGCAGTGCAAGAGGAGCATTTGTGGTAAAGTATCAAAATTTTTATTTATTTTTTAGAATATGACCAATCGTTTTGCTAGATAAGACCCTTATTCCTCTGCTGGGATCGGGTATAGCCCTTTGAAGCTGCATTTACACTGCAATTTGGACCTTTAACCCGTTGGTAACTGTTGAAGTCCACTATATGGAGAAAAATCCTTGAATGTTTACTTTCAAAACCTTAATTTCTTTTGGACTGAAGAAAGAAAGACATCTTGGATGACATGAGGGTGAGTAAATTATCAGGTAATTTTAATTCTAAAGTGAACTAATCCTTTAATATCTCTACTTGGAAAGATTTAATTATTCCAGAATGATTAGGGTAATTCTGTTGCAGAAAGCATAAAAAAAAAAAAAAAAAGTGATCTGACAGCTTTTTTAGTGCAAACCATAATTTTGTGGATGAACGATTTGGGAAAAATGTAATCTTATAAGTACTCAAACCTCTTTCAGTAACCATAAAGTGAACATTTATTAATATATATATATANGGATGCAGTAACATGCACAATAAAGAAGATATAGAAGATATATAATCCAAACAAAGTCAGACAAGCATACGCAACATAGACGAAAATGGACAGATGAGAATTTAAAACACAGAAACTTATATACACAGATCAACCAAGCTAATTAATAATGAACAGCTGAACAGAACAACAAAATCAAATCAGTAACATGGTGAAAAACTCAGGCAGGAAAACAGCAAACAAAGTCCAAACATAACAGAACAGTGACACTTATCTTCTTAAGTTTTCATATGCCACATTCCCACTGTTTTTGACCCATTCAATTGAACTAAAATAACTAAATAACTTTATGCCTTAATTTCAAACCATCAACCTTTTATTTTGTCGGATTGTCTGCAAATAAATAAATGCACTGCTGGTTTATATATGTATATTAATTGCATCCTTCATGATCTGACTGTCACATTAAGCCATAAGATTTTATTTCAATATATTGTACAGCCCTAATTTTGATTTCTTGTTGACTTTGTAATGAATGATTCAATGTAGATAAATGGCATGAACATGTATCTCTCAGTCATAAATATTGCAACGCAATAGTCTTGCATATCCAAAGTGGAGCGAACTTGAAGCCAATGACTGTCCAAAACTCCAAACAAAATAGAATAGGTTTTGGTTGGGCATATTTCATTTACTTGCTACCAAGTGTCTTAATTAATGACTATATCTTCCTCAAAGTGCTCGTTTTTGCAGCCGGGTACCTTAAAACGACTTTGTTTCCAGATAGACTAATACAAAACCTTTGCATAGTCAACCAATCAGAATCAGAGCTGTGAGTTCATCCAGCTCTGGGCATTGTTGTGTTCTGTGAACAGACTGTAGGCAGTCCGTGGGCGTGCTGTCTGAGGCTGAGACTAGCTTTACACCTTCTGAAAATGATAAACTTAGAACATCTCCAAAGCAAGGGCATTCTTTATACTCACTGAGCCACTTTGAGGAAGTGTTGTGTTATAGAGCACCTGACACACTTTTCCCAGCATCCGCGGTTACTTTGTAACAAGTAAACCTCTTTTATAAGTGAACCACTTGTAGAAATGTGAAGTGAAGGATGGTGTCTCTCCAAAGCTGGACTAAAGCCGACAAGACAGAAAAGAGGTTATTAAATGATAAACACAGGAGATAAAAGTAAATGCTCGCTCATCCTAACAGCTCCCTGCGGACTATATAATTGCTTCTCTCAGAAGAGTCTCAACAGACAGAGCTCAAGTCCACCGTGTCCAAACACCTGAGCAGGTAGAGTGTGTGTGTGTGTGTGTGTGTTCACTGCTACCTTTTACAAACACTTACAATGGACACTGTAGTTTCTGCCTAAACAATTACTGTTATTACAGCTATATATCTATACCCAATTAAAAATGAGTGAACTTGATGTTTTTAAACTGAAATTAAGAAAAAGAATTAAGAATATGACAGAAGAAACGGTTATAATTTATAAAATTATATTTTAATACAAAATAATTAATTAAATTAATTAAACAATAAAATTAACACAAAAGTGTTTGCAAAATGTTCAAGCTAAAAGACCATGTTTAAATAATTAAGATTTAATGGGAATCTGAATTCATTGTCATTATGTTTAACACTGGTGTGTTTTTCACTATGCATATGAAATTTTTTCCTTGGCAGAATTTGCTTATCTCATCACCTTTGCCACTGCACTTCTGGGCCAAATATGCAAAATGCTACTCAAAATGCTACTCTAAAAAAAAAGGGTGAAATACACCCAGCAGATGGGCAGCAACAAACTCTTTGCTGTAATGTATGCAGCTGATCTTTAATGACAGAAGGCTAGAGAGAGGAAACGAAAGAATGAGAAAAAGAGAGATTTTTTTATGTTCTGAGAGGTTCCCTACTACATTTGAGTCTAATCTCCTTAACATTTGCGTATTGTTCTGCAGTGACTGTCAGAGCGAATACAACAATCCAAATATACAACTGCGCTAAGAACTACCATGTTCGATATGAAACATTTGCCAAATTAATGTATTACGCAAGATTCAATTTAAACAAAGGAATAGTTCACCCAAAAATTAAAATGTCCTGCATATTTACTCATCCCAAGCCATCTAAGAAGATGTATATGACTTTCTTTCCTCAGCCAAAGAGAAATTGAGGTTTTTGAAGAAAAACATTCCAGGATTTTTTTCCATGTAATGCAAGAGAATGGTGACCAATGTAGACCTTTTTTAAAGGATTAGTTTACTTTAAAATGAAAATTACCCCAAGATTTACTCACCCTCAAGCCATCCTAGGTGTATATGACTTTCTTCTTTCTGATGATCACAATCATATTAATCAATATCCTGACGCGTCCAAGCTTTATAATGGCAGTGAATGGGACCAACGAGTATGAAGCTCAAGAAAGTGCATCCATATTTAACAAGTTATAAAGTAAAAGATCTAGCTTACACCAGACCGCCTTCAGTATTCAACTTACGAAGAAAGTGTAACGCCTCTCACAGTTCAAAACGCTTACCCTACATCCTATGCCTTCCGTTTTCAACTTACGGAAGAAAAAAAACTGACGCAACAAGATAGATGGATGTGCTTTCTTGAGCTTCATACTTGTTGGTCCCGTTTATTGCCATTATAAAGCTTGGATGCGTCAGGATATTTATTAATATAACTCTGATTGTGTCATATTATATACATCATAAAAAAGTCATATATAGGATGGCTTGAAGGTAAGTAAATCTTGGGGTAATTTTAATTTTAAGGTGAACGATTAGTTAACTTTAACTGTCCAAAATCCATATCTAGGCGGCTTCAACTATTCCTTTAAGAATAATTCACTTAAGAATAATTTATAAACCTAAAAAAACAAAACACTAGTTTCAGACAAAAGATCATCAGACATTTTAAGCCACAGACAAAATGAAGTTGTTTTAGACATTCTGATAAAAGTATTCAATTATTTTACCAGCTTACACTTATCATTTATGCTAATTCACTGCTACTCATGGACAATTCACTTACATATACATGCTGCTACAGGCAGATGCTTTTATTAAATGACTCAAAACTCAAGCTATTATTTTTTTCAGTTCATCCATGCATCAGACTCAAACACATGACCTTGGAGTTGCTAGCGCCATGCGCTACTGTTTAAGCTACAGGAGCGCTAGTCACACAACACAAACAAAAATGCCAGCCCAATACCAGAATGCATTTAAAGCCACTATCTACAGTCGTAATGAGATTCTGATGGTCGCAGAGCTGTACTAAACATCCCAGAGGATCTCAGACAGATAAGGCTATTGATCCAGACGCAAATTGTACGGAACTAGAGATACGGGTTGATGATGGAGCACAGTGCACGCAGATGCCGCTTATGTGCACATGCAGTTCCCATAAGGACCAGATTTTCCCAGAATGAAAGCTTGCATTGTTAGGCTGAATACACTGCGCTGGTAATAACATGATATGACAGCAGGATACTGAAACTAATAAAGTATTCATCAGAAAAGAGAGATGTGTGATGAGTAATTGTCAGAGCCACTGTAAAAGTGTGTAAACAATAAATAAAATATTTTGACAAAGCAGAAGATATGATTCTATTGAGTGAACGTCTTCAGTCAGACAGTTTCTGTAAATTGATTTAGTTTGATGTTGGCAAGATGGCAAAGGAGGAGCTGATAGGTGGGGTCGTATACCATTTTGTAACCATGGCGATTGAACAGATGGGTCAGTACAGGAATCACATGCTGTGAGGGGCGTCAGGGCGTGTCACCATCTGAGAATCAGACATTGTGTCATAAATCCATTAATTCTGCATTATCACATGCAGGTGAAGTGCTAAGTGCTATTAATATTGATATTCAATTGTGTAAGACAGATGCTAATTAGATGTTAATTAAGTTAATGCCCAAAACATGTATTCACAGTATTACAGAAATGAATACTTTTATTTAGTAAAGATGAATTAAAGTTTATCAAAATTGACAGTAAAGATGTATAACGTATTACGTTACAAAAGATTTTCATTTTAAATGCATGGTGTTGTCTCTATTCATCAAAGAATAATGAAAAAATGTATCACGGTTTCCACAAAAATGTCGCCAACTATAATAAATGTTTCTTGAGCAGCAAATCAGCATATTAGAATAATTTCTGAAGGAACATGTGACACTGAAGACTGAAGTAATGATGCTGAAACTTTACCTTTACCATCACAGGAAAAAATTACATTTTAAAATACATTAAAAAAGAAAACAGTTATTTTAATTTGTTATAAGATACATACATACACACACACACATATTATATATATATATAATATATATCTATTTGTGTGTGTGTGTATTGTGAATCCCATGATGTGTTCAAATTATAAGTTACAAACAAAAGAATCCTGTTTTTTGCTCAGATCGAATGCAACGTCCCAGCAGATCTACTGGAGAAAAAAAAAACAGCTAAAGAGGTACAGTTTGACTTTTTAAATTCATGAATACTACAGTATTCTACAGTACTACAGTCCCCTGATACTTGGAAATCGTAAACAGAGAAAAAAGAGGCAGTTTTCTGTTCATACCGTGTGCATAAATTGCAGCGTCCCCCCAGATCGACCGATAACTTTGATCATATTTTACCGTCTAGGTTTTTGTGCTTCAAAGGAAAACGATGTGTGCTGTGATGTCACCGTGACATTGAATCATGTCTGAGCGTCTCAGAGAAATGCAGGGGATGAATGAAAATATGAAGTGTTTGCTGCTTTTACTGGAAGACTAATGAGAGCGAGAGGATCGAGGGCCCTTCATCAGCCAGGCTGGCAGGCATTTACCCCTCAGATGTCTCCCTCAGAGAGAGAAAGAATGAGATTGACACAGCCACAGAGTTTCCCATGGATTCATGCTTGTGTTTTATTTGTGGTTTGTTACAAATGTCAAGCATCTTAATTAATGTTCTGACTGAAATATTAATGCTCACTGCAGATACATCATTAATATTCATCCAAAGGCAGCCCAAACTCATGTTAATATTTCACGTGTTACCAAAGATTTAACATGATAAAGTGTGTACTTGAATGTGCACTCTGGTTTTATAAAAACATACAGCCACTGAGGCAGTATAATGAATAAATTATATGAAAGAAATGCAATCATCTCTGCTAAAAACAAGGAACGATGAACAGCCTTTAGGAATACTCAACACATTCAGCTGTCTATATTTGGAATGGGGTTTATATGTGAATGCAAGTGTGAATGTGTATGTGTGAATCATCTGACCGTCCTGGCAACATTTCTGAATCATGAGAAACAGAGAGAGAGAAAACATCACAAGAACAAGAAGAACTGATGACATACATACATTTATACTGCATAAGCATCTCCATCTCTCTGGAGGATGGATGGATGGATGGAAGGCAGGCAGGCAGGAAGGAGGGAAGGATGGAAGGAATGATGGATGGAAGGAAGGCAGGAAGGATGGAGGGAAGGCAGGCAAGCAGGCAGGAAGGAACGAAGGAATGAACGAATGAACAAACAATGGATGGATGAAGGAAGGAAGGCAGGAAGTAGAGTTGTCAAAAGTACTGTTTTCGGTACCTCTCTTCTCCTTCGTAAACACCTCTGATTGGCCATTGTGTTGATGCGCTCGTCGGATATGTCTGTGTTTGGCTACAATGATCAACGCACAGCAGCATTTGAAAGCACACGGAAGTGTTTGAATTTGAAAGCGTTTTGAAAGTGGGAGCGGGAGACTGGTCCACAATAGACGCCTGCTTTCAATAGCTCCCATGTGTGATCTGCGTAAGCGCTTGGTGAAGAGCGTCATTGATGACTATTTACAACATTTTGATCATTGAAGCCAATCACAGACATATCCGATGAGCCATAAACACAACAGCCAATCAGAGGTGTTTACGAATCCGCTCAACAGCGCTCAAAGAATCATATTTTTAAAATTTCAGTACCGACTAGGTACCGAAGTCAATACTTTTGACAACTCTAGCAAGAAGGAAGGAAGGAAGGAAGGATGGATGGATGGCAGGCAGGAACGAAGGAAGAAAGGATAGAAGGAAGGATGGATGGATGGATGGATGGATGGATGGATGGATGGATGGATAGATGGATGGATGGATGGATGATGGATGGCAGGCAGGCAGGAATGAAGGAAGAAAGGAAGGAAGGATGGATAGATGGATAGATGGATGGATGGATGGATGGAAGGATGGATGGATGGAAGGAAGGAAGACTGGATGGATGGATGGATGGATGGATGGATGGATGGATGGATGGATGGATGGATGGATGGATGGATGGGAGGCAGCAATGAAGGAAGAAAGGAAGGATGGNTGATGGATGGCAGGCAGGCAGGAATGAAGGAAGAAAGGAAGGAAGGATGGAAAGATGGATGGATGGATGGAAGGATGGATGGAAGGAAGGAAGACTGGATGAATGATGGATGGATGGATGGATGGATGGGAGGCAGCAATGAAGGAAGAAAGGAAGGATGGATGGATGATGGAAAGAAGGAAGGAAGGAAAGAGCAAAATTTAAATAGATATTAAATAAAATAATTGATTATAAATTTAAAAATATTAAAATTCTATACTTTTTGTAAAAATAAATGAAATATAAACACTAAAAACTAAAATCAATCATTTTAAATGCTACAAGTGAATTTAGGCATAGCAAAATTAGAATGTACAGTATGAAAATTAATATTTATTGATTTTATTGGATTACTTGCTTTATTTTAAATATTTAGTATATTTAAAGAACTTTAAGTGAGCATTAGATAACGGCACACGTCATTTAAATGAAAAATCCAGGAAATTAACATGCACAATTATTCATCTAATTTCACAAAAAATAAATATCATAATAATAAAAATCTAATATTATCAATTATCGCTATTGATAGGTATGAATATATCGTTGAGATTTTTCAATTCAAATTATGCCAGCATACAAAAATAGAACAGTTATCCACAATTATCTGTTTTTTTGTTGTTGTTGTTTGTTTTTTACTGTACATTATAGGATTTTAATTAGTCTAAACAGTGTGTTTTAAAACAGCAAACAAACAAAAAACTGTTAAGCTATTAGTGTATCTCATATCAGTAACGGCCCAAATTCCAATATCACTGCATCCCTGGATGGATCTTCCAAAGCAATTGTGGATTTGGATTTGATACCAAGGTATTCTGAACTCCAGTATCAGAGGTGGTAGAAACGGATAAAAGAAAATGAGAAATAGAAGATGAAAGCTTATTTGCTGAGCACTTTGCCCTCTTGTTCTCTCTCTCTGTCTGTCTCGCCGCCTTCCTCTCAACATGTCAGAAAGAGCCGTGGCCTATCACCATGGAGACAGACAGCTGTTACAGGTAGGGCAGAGGGGTGAGGCAGTGACATGCTTTCTCCTTGTCTTTCCAGAGGTGATCCTACACCTAGTCTATGCCACACCACCTCTCTCTTTCAGCTTGACTACCTTCCACTACACCTTTTAAAACAGGTGCACACAATCAATACTCATCATCCATCTGATTTCACACAATTCACAGACTGAAAAAAAGAGGCCAAACACCTTATTCAGCCAAAAAGGTTGAGCGCGCACACATACAAAGTCAGCGAAACAAAAATCAGCACTAATAAAAAGAAGCCCATCATGCAGTAATGAGACCCCAGTGTTCGAAAAGCACTCTCTCTGCAAATGTGCGTCCGCCGAACTCTCTCGGCTTTCTCCCAAAGCAGAGGCAATAGTACTAGAGACGACATACGGCGAGGGTTTGTTCCTAGATGCTGATGTCAGGGCACCTGTCAGGGTTTTTTCGCTGCAATGTTAGTGTGGCGTGCTGCAATTCGGTCAGCGTTTGGTGGCGGTGCTGCAGAGTGCACGTGCTCCTGCTTTTGTGTGTGTGCAAAAGAAAAAAAGAAAGGCTGAGCACCAGTCAAACCTGTCAGGTCAAATATGACAGATAGTTCATAAAACTAAATCCCGAGGGTGTGTTTAAGTGTGTGCATGTGTTTAGAGTTGGCTAAAAGAGCACCGTACTCACCATAAGCAGGCAGACGGCAGATTCGGGCATCAGTTGCACAGCCATGATGTCTTTACTGCAAACAAACGTTTAAGTAATGTTCAAGTAGCGCGCCGAAACCCTAAAGGCAATCTTCACGCTCTACAACACCACAAAAATTGTCCAGGCAATGTTTAGTTAACGCTCAAGAAACGTATCATGTACTCTTTCGCAGGACATTGTACAATAGTTTCCTGTTCCCGTACGCTCCCTACTTCTCTCCTCGTCTTCCCCTCCGTTCCGAAATCCCAAAGCTCCGTCCTTGGTCCAAATGAAATGTCTCTTCTTTGATCTCCAACAGCCTGTTAGACTCCCTCCTCCCTGAGGATGGACACACACATGCACACACTCACACACACATACGGTCTGAGAGGAGGCAGAGACTGCCGTTTCAAATGACCAAGCAGCACTGCAGACACACACGCGCTCTCACGTTCACAAATCCGACTGATACAACCAAACACGGCAATGAGAGAGAGAGAGGGAGAGAGAGCGTGCCCACCCATCAATGAACACAGAAATCATATCAAGTACCATGAGGCCACTTAGGATACTAGCAAACACACACACACCTTCGCTTTCTCTAAAAAGATTGATTTGTAAGTGCCAGTAGACAGTTACTAGCATCATTTTTCCTAAATGAAAAGTAAAAACTGAATAATGCAGAAGAATAAGTGGTGCTTGCTACTGTACTACTATTGTTTATACATAATGTAAAGGATTTGAACAAACTATTAACCAGCGTTTACCTCAACACATTTCATTTGTGCTTCAAATTGGGTATGGTTGTTTTCTATGCTATAAGACTTACAGTTTAGGGGTTGTGTGTGTGTGTGTGTGTGGGGGGGGGGACCTGAGGCATATCTAGTAGGGGTGCAGCGGTTCACATTACTCACGGTTCGGTTTGTATCACGGTTTCGGTATGGTTCGGTATGTGCTATGTTCAAAAAATTAGTACTGTCAAATAAAAATAAAGAAAATAAGAACAAATAATCAAACAATTATTTTAAAGCAAAATTATAAATAAATAAAGCTTTTCAGGTTTTTCATGTATCCAGTTTTCAGGTACAGAAATTGAATAAAGTAGCAAATAAAATGTAAAACAACATTGCATGTAATCTTCACTGTATAAATTAAATAAAGATCAATGTTGACATAAATTTGTGTGAATTTGTCTGTTTAAGCACAAGACTTGAAAGAGACCTCAATATTTGAGCACTGTACACGTGCTTCCGCGTGCGCGCCTCGGATGAGTGCACAAATCTTCTCACAGTGTGCGCGTAAGTTCTCTTTCGCGCCTTGCACTCTAATTTTTAAATTGGCAAGGCTTAAATGAGTTTAGTTTAAACGCAGATAGCAACGTGTGCTGTTCAGGTCTTACCTGCGCTCGCGCGCTATCAACACCCGGGTGATGACGGCGTAAATGACTGGTCATATAGAGCAGGGGTTCCCAAACTTTTCAGCCCACGACCCCCAAAATAACGATGCCAGCGACTCGCGACCCCCACTGTCCTCGGAGGTGGTTAACGTATACAAAAGTTGTGCACAATGGCGCACACGCACTAACGCATGTTTCACACATAGTCTGTTTGCAGTGCGCATTTTTTTCTGTGCCCATATTAACGGATTTCACACTGCACGCGGATGCGGTCCGGCAGTGCGTTCCAGGAGCGGTGCGTCTGCAGCAGTGCAGCGATCATTTACGCGCCGAGTCTATTTTTGCTGTGCTGCACAGCGCCCAATTAAAACGACAGCGCACTGTTCGCATTAAAATAAACATGTATTGACGCGAAAAAACTAGTAATTTCACCATAGATTCATATAGTTTAAAGTCTCTGTTACACAGTTTACACACGGCTTTTTTGCCTTGGTTAAAGCAAGGAAAAGAACACCTTACCAGGCATTTAGGTGAACAAGGAAACATAAACGATAGCACTCGTCTCTTCGTGAAGGTGTAAAAACAGTTCTTTATGACCTGAGGGATTTATTGTGAAAAGATTTAAAAGGAAAGAAAAGACGAGAGTCGCCTGTTTTTGTCTATTTTAAGTTTTTTAAAAAACGTTTTTGATTTTAACATAAAGCTTACGTTTAAATGTTTTGCCACTTGCGTGAGCAACATAATATATAAATCTAAAGTATTACTTCATGTAAATATAAAGTAATAAAATGAATAAAACGTTTAAATATAGTGCGTTTAAACGTGACATCTATGAAATATAGTGTAGGCCTATACAAAGAGAATCGCAGTGCTGACAAGCCATATTCAGTAACAACTTTTGGATTTGAAATAAAAATATGTAAATGTTGTGTTTGTGATATACAGCCATGGAACAGTTGCGCACTGCAAACGCGGCATATGTGAAAGCACAATAGCGCGCGCTGCTCCGCGTATCAACTGCAAAGGCATGACGGTGGTGCTCCTCCACTCTCCTCCGCTGGCCTCCCTGAGTTGTCTTTTTTGATCGATATTAACTAACGTTTCATTTCGACAAAAATAATATCCAGAGCTTAAAGCCTAAAGAATTACCTACGTGCACATGTCTGAATGTTTAACATGGTGCTGTAAACTGACCTGCTGCAGCTGATGCTGTTGCTAATATGTGGTTAATCTGTCGTAAATCACCTCAGGAGTCACGGTCGAGGGGAAGGAAAATCAAAAGGTTGATGGCTTTTTTTTTATTTGCATGGTTTTTGTTTTTAATTTATCTACTATTTTTAGTATTTTGTTACGATTATTGATAGAATATGCTATTTATAATCATTTAAAAAAAAAAAATTTTTTTTTTGATTTCTGGAAATCATCTCGCGACCCCTCCCTCACTGTCTCGCGACTCCCACTTTGGGAACCACTGATATAGAGCATATGGCACTTTAGGGGAAGCCAGAATGCGTATCCATCGACAGAAACACATACTAGCCTTACTCTGTCTGTCAGTTTTATTTATTTTCTACGAACCATATTATACATGCGTATACGTCATCAGATATGAGATGAACCGCAGTGCAAGTGTGTGCCGAACCGAGTGTGCAGAACGGTACGTTTCGATTTTTTACCAAGAACCGTTTCACCCATAATATCTAGGCTAGAATATCAAAACCTTTGAGTGAGTGCAGGTAAGCCTGTAAGCAACCTCTTAGCAACCACCCAGTACAACCTAGCAACTACATAGCAACATGTTATCTTAGCAACTGCATAGCAACACCCTGGCAACCACCTAGCATCATAGTAGTGACTTTTGCACAAAACACCAGTAAACACAGGGTTGCCAGGTTTTCACAACAAAACCCATACGTTTCAGGGGAGCTCCCCCGGTAAAAATCGCATGTGGGGGGTAGAATCCATGTTTTCGGCGGGGTTCCCCTGGTAAAATTCGCATTCCAGAGGCTAAATATCATGTTATTTGGGGTCGCTTCAACCCGCTGACATGAAAAACAACCCGCGGCAACAGTGTAAAAGTAGACCAATTCCGCGGGAAAACTGCGGACTTGGCAACACTGAGTGTAAGCAACTGCCTAGCAGCAACTCGCTGCAACAAGCTTAAAGATCCATCAGAAAACCTACAGTACACCAGTGGCAGAGGCAGAAAGTGGATGGTGGGTGGGCCTTTAAAAGTGTGGGTGGGCCAGAAAAATTCGCATCATCCCATGTTTTTCAACTGGCTTAATTTGGGAGGGAAAAAAATGATGGACCGTCCCTCAGTGGCGTCAATTCACAAAAAGTCAAGGTATGGCAAGTTCAAATTACATTATTTAATATAATATTACGTGGCAATATCAATTCAAGTAAATCTACGAGATAAGAACAAGACAAAACTGCAGTTACAACATTAACCAACAGCATCAACCGATTAAAAAATAACCTAATAATAATAATAATCACATATTTGGAAATAACCTGGCATGGTAACAGGCAGCTATATGGATAAATAAAAATAACAAAAAAGTCAGCTTATGATTCTAAAAAAAATAAATAAATCTGATTTGAAACTTGTGACAAACGCGCACACATTAAAGGTGGTACAGAGGATCTTTTCGTCGACTGTGTTTTTGAAATGAGCGCATGCGTAAGAACAACCCCCCTCCATTTCGAGTTAACCCCTCCCAAAACTCGTGCACGAGTATTGGAACACGAGTGTTTACCACCGGCATTCGCTGTGTTATTAAGCCGGGCACACATTTAACGACTAGCTAAAACATTCTAAGACTATGCTCAACATACAGCGATTGTTTCCTGCTCCTGAAGCAGATTTATATACTTTCACATGGAATTTGAACACCGACTGTAATCGCAGACTGAACGCAACTGGCTCTGACTGGACGCGTTTGAGCGCGATCAGTCATAAGTATCAATTTACATTCATAATCGGCCTTACAACCTTTAAGTGTGTGCGCGACTTAAAGCCGCGCACACACTTAGTGGATTCATTATGTCGGACTCACCGCAGGTAACTCATAATCTGCAGTTGTTACTCCTGTCTCCTGACAAAAACATTGTGGAGTGTGGAAAGTTACTGGAGCGCGCAGCCGCGCGTCTCTCACAAGGAACGTCATGGCAGTGATTGACAAGCCAGAGGGCCAATCGTTTACGCGATGATCGCGTAAACGATTGGCTGATGTTTTTAAGGCCCTACCTCGTGCGCAGATGATGTATATTAATAATATTCCTTTCAGTGCACCTAATAAATAGTCTTTTATCAGTTAGTAAAGACAGTTTCAAGTAATATTGAAAAAATTTATAAAACAAAACATCCTCTTTAGCACCTTTAACCCGATCACTTTATTTAGCGTTCATGTAAACATACGTTCAGATTCACCGAATTAATTCATTTATTTATTCAAGAAATTCAATAAAAACAGAATATTGCTTCAGCCTTATTCAAAGGCCGCAAAGGTTAGTTTGTTACGCACTTCAATCCATTCCACCCGACGTTCTTGGTTTTCTTCCTATTTATTAAATATAGGCAATTGGTTGATGAAACATTGATTGAAATTAAGAAACAATTTCTACAAAACGAAATTCACTTTAAAGAAAGGCTTACTATAAATCAAAACTTAATGAAGTGGTCAAACTCATGTCTGACCCGCTGCATGTCTCCCAACATTGCGCATCCGTCATGCTATTCACTTTTCATAATTGTGAAATGTGAAATTTAAAAAATAATATTAGGCTCTATAGCCTAATATTTAAATATAAATATGAAACTAAATTGGCTATTTTTATCCCTCTGGCCGACGAACGCGCCGGCGCGTTCTAATGGATTTTTTCCTCATGACAGAAACAACTTAAAACAGACCTTAAATTGTCTACTTTTATTTGTGTACGCACACAATAACAACAAAACCTTGTACTTTTGTAAAATATAATAAATAAAAAACAGGGTGCACTTTCAGCTGTTTTTCTGCGAGAATCTTTCTGAAACGTCTCAAAAATGAACTTAAACACAGCGAATAATTGTACCTAAAAGAAAGAAACATCTCCATTCGATAAGAAATTCCTATGTCTGTGTTAAATAAGAGGCGATCTATCCGCTGGAATGTGTTGTTTTTGAAATCATGGCCAGTGTTGCCGCTGTTATCAGTTCTTATGGCGCTCGTGCACATGCGCAGTTTTCACACAGACAATTGAGCGTTCGTTCTGGTAAAAGCACAAAACAAAATGCACACAACGTGCCCTTGCTCCTGATGTCCAATCACTGATGAACATTTTTGGTTTTAATGAGAGAAAAAAAAGATATGAGGGCGGATTAGAACAAAAGTTGTTACGGCATCCTGTCATCTTTGTCAAGTCGTTTTTCTTTATTAAATGCATCATAGATAGCAGGTTAGCCATTTTTTTACATAAAAAGGGCGCTGCTGGTTGAAATCCGGATATTTGCGCGAAGAACATAACAGGCTAGCTATTACTGGCGTGTGACGTAACTGAAGAAGAGACAAATTAGCATATTCTTATTAAGAGTTTTAATGCATGAAAAAAAAATCTAATTTAAAAAAGTTATTTAAGAATTGTTAAACGTTAGAAAATTGTTTTAATAAAAAAATATATATTTCCCTGGATCTGACTGGGTGGGCAAGCTGTCAATCTGGGTGGGCCCAGGCCTTACATTTTTAAGTACAATCAACTTGGCTGTGTAAGTAATTTTAACTTAAATTATATAAAACTGACTTTAAAAAATGAGTTGAATTTTGTATAATTTAATTTAAAAAAGCTGAAAATTGCTTAACTTAATTTGATAAGTTAAAGTAATGTAAAAACATATGTTGTCATGACTTATTGATCATATCATTTTTACAGTGCAGAATAACCTAGAAACTGCATAGCACCATGCTAAAAACCTATAATAAACCTATAATAAAAACCTACAATATTTATAAACACCTTAAATTTAATATAAATTATATTAATAGTAACAACATTAAATTTTAGTTTAGTGTTTTATATTTAGACAATGTTTTTTTAATTTCTATAATTTTAATATACATTTTTAAACATTTATTAACTTTAATAGATCTATCTATCTATCTATCTATCTATCTATCTCTATGCAAGCATCACATTTTCTTCAGAAACCGTAAAAATCCAGTTCTAATCTGTGCTTTTGTTCTTGTTCCACTGAATGAATGAATGTGTGAGGGATAAAAAAGAAAGAAAGAGCTATAGTGAGAGGAGCCTCAGGGGACCTAACATACTTTCCCCAAACATATGATTAGATATAGAGACTCCCCCTCTCTTTTTCACACATACTGTATACGCAATCCACAAGGTGAGAAAGCAGCACTTTTTTAGAGTCTGCTTTTCCTTACGGGATCTCGTCCCATGTGACACCACCTCAGAAGGGTTAAAAGCACTATCCCTTTGAAAGGATTTGCTTTGTGTAGTTTTACTGGAGCTCACACACCTGGGTCTCCTCTCTCTCTCTCTCTCTCCACACACATGCACACAGTTTCTCCTTGGCTGGTTCTTCTAACCCACACAGGACTAATTAGCCCTCCAGAGCAGCAGTGGACTAACAAAGATAAATGAAGTCACACTCGCAGTCTGACTGACTGACTCGAGACAACAGGGTGGGGGGCGTTCGGGTGTGGCAGATGGTCTGTGTCACCACGACAGAATCAAAACCAATGTACATTATTCCTTTTGCATTAGCTCTGCAAAAATGTACTGAGGTTTAATTCATGAGACAACAGTACTGTGGTCATTGGTCTTGTTTGCTTCAGTTAATAGGACCAGATTGGGAGGAATAAAATTCTCCTTGTTCTTTTTAAATAAAAGCATGCACTACCTAGTTCCAGTCTAGTCAAATGCTAACTGCATGTCTCCTCATTTTATTTATTTTTTTACTTTCTATGCTCATCCCTCTTACTTTTTGGGCAATAGGCACGATATTTGAACAGCTTGTGCAGTCCATCCTGTGTTGTCTTTTCAAAAGCATATCTTACTGTACAGTACCATTGGTCGGTAAGATTTTAGAATTTTATTTGTTTTTGATAGAAGTCTCTTATGTTCACCAAGTTAAGTTTGGGGCAGTCGTGGCCTAATGGATAGAGAGTCGGACTTGTAACCCAAAGGTCATGGGTTCGAGTCTCTGGTCCGGCAGGGATTGTCGGTGAGGGGAGTGAATGTCCAGCGCTCTCCCCACCCTCAATACCACGACTGAGGTGAGACCCTTGAGCAAGGCACCGTTCCCCCAACTGCTCCCCGGGCGCCGCAGCAATGGCTGCCCACTGCTCCGGGTGTGTGTGTTCACTGCTGTGTGTGTGCACTTGGATGGGTTAAATGCAGAGCACAAATTCCGAGTATGGGTCACCATACTTGGCCACATGTCACTTCACTTCACTTCACTTCACTTAAAGTTATAAGCAAATATATACATTTTTCATACCTCCTGATCAATAGGTGGCACTGTGCCAAAACTGAGCAGGTACCCTCAGATCATGGTTGTCATATCACACACCAAGTTTGGTCTGAATATGCTAAAGCGTTGAGGAGATATAGCCTCACGTATACTTTGGTATATGCTCTTTGTAGAATTCGTTCGAGAATTATTTGAAAAGAGTTTGACTAAGCAACTTGATTTCTATTTTTTTGTGTCGGCATGATCTGAAGATGATCTGGCTTGATTTTCATGAAAATTGTACAAACGGTCTAGGAGTTCGAAAAAGTAGGTTTTTCGTACAATTCAAAATGACGGAAAATGACGTCATGCAATCAATTCGTCTTGAGCCAAAGAATCAAAGAAATTTTGTTTTTAGCCCTTACGGTTAAAAGGTTATTAACGTAAATGTGTGCAAATTTGAACAGTTGGTAGCACTACAGGGATTGCGTTAGAGACTCCAAAATTGTCCAGAAATGTCCAGACTCTCCTTGTTCAGATCTGTGTGCCAAATTTCACAACTTTTTACCATACAGTTCTATGGGCTGCCATAGACTCAAGAGAGGAAGAAGAAGAACACGTGTCCACACCGGATCCAGGCGGGGCAATGTGACGCGACAAAAGACAATAGAACCCATTATAATCAGTGATGCTGTCTACACTGGATGCGGTGCAACGCGAGCGACAAATCTCCGACAGTTAACTGATGCCTCGTTCTATTTATGACGTACTGACACGAAGAACAAATGCTTTGCAACGGATGCTTTGTCGTGTCCAGTGTAGACGGCTTTTAGCTGTTGCCATGTGAGCGACCGGTGAAGACACGGTGTAACAAGTACAATTTATTTTTTTATTTTTTTACTAATGATTACAATTGGTGACCATTTTTATTACTTGGCCCCTAAATAACAGTTTTTTATTTTAAATGTAACTGATCCCTGTGATGGCAAAGCTTTCACAGTTTTCAGCAGTTTTACTCCAGTGGTCAGGTAAGAGCTATCCTGTTAAAGACCACTGGGAATGTTCTGTCCTTTTGCCTCTATCTCTCCTGTCTGTGGGGGTTTTAAATGTCAGATGAAGAAAAGATCTAAAATCGCAACCAGAAGAGGGCAAAGGCCAATCTTGATACGCTTGAAGTCAAATCCTGTTGGAGTTTTAAACTGTCTGGAAAATAAACAAGATGTGTCACATACATGAGTGTAAAAGGTCTCATTTACATAAACGATTCAGCTTCTATAAACGAGTTTTGGCATCTGATTTCACTGTTTAGACTATAGTTAAACTCGCCATAGATGTATAGGCTACCTGAATGATACCTCTAAGATTGCGCTATTACTTTTTAAAAATTATTTTGGACGAGTTTTATGCCGACAAAAATGTAGTAGCGTTTTTAACTGTGCAAATAGCTACACGCGGATTAGGTTAAAAAAAATCATATCTGTGAAAAGGAATTTAAAGCAAAATGCATGTCAGCTGTTGGTAAAATAATTAGCAAATTGCATAAAAAATCTTCAGTGATGATACATAAAGCAAATAACTCAAATTCAAGGATATACTTAAATTAAATCAACCTAAACCTGTTGAGAATATAAAGCATCTCCCTTGGGATCTGTGAAAACTACAAGTGGGAGGAAAATCAATACTGTCTAGTACTGCAATAAGATTTTATCACAATACCGAATCAATACACAGACGCCAAGTATTGATTTTAGTTATTATTTTTGTTTGGCAATTTATGATTTTTTTTTTATTTTTTATTTAATGCATAGCTGCTAGATAACTTAATTAGATAAGTGAATTGTGTTATGCATTGCCAAATGAGTCATACTGCGGTTAAAATATAACAAGATTAATTAATGGCAATGCATTGCAATATGATGCAGACTATCGCAATAGAATACATTAAAAGAATGCAATATGCAATAGGTTCTCACAACACAATCTAACTTCTGCTACCGAGTGTCAGCTATGAGAGAAGAGCATTTAAAGGTCCATCATGTAGCCATTTGTAGCCAGATCTGTATTGAATCTTTCACACCTAGCCACATAATAGCAGGACTTGCATGTTTGAACTGAACCTATCTGGGGTATGAATAACAATTTGGAGACTAATGCATCATTAACTGATAAATTAATTAATGCATCATCACCAAAAGAACAGGTTAATACTTCTTCTGGTTTTCAGACAGAAACTGTGAAGGTTGGCTAGCTTAATGATTCATGATTTTACATTCTCCGTGCTTGGGAAAAAAAATCCAGTCCAATTCAGACTGTATGAAATGAATACTTAAAAGTTAGAGTGTTTGTGTTTTCCCTAGCAGATTTACTGTAAAGACTGTGAGCTTCTATAAACAGAGAAAGTTCAGCCTAAAATCACTTTTAACATGATAGAGTGATATAGGAGAGAAAGAACACTGTGCTAGAGTGATTTGCTTTCTGTGCCCTATTGATTTAATAAAGCATGCAGCGCTCAAGTGAGAATTCAATAATAATATCACACAATAAAGTTGAATTGTGTCTCAAATCGCTTATATTTTGAGTGGCTGCTGAAGGACATGCTTTTCAAAATTCCATCTGTGCAAAGTGGAGCCCTGAATGTGCATTCAGTAAAGCTCATCTTAACAGCAATAATGCATGACCTTCTTCTCAAAATTCAGGATAAAAAAAAAATATATATATATACTAGTATTTGATCTCAAATCAGACTGATCATCTTGTAATGATACAATTGTATAATTGATAGTTTTTAAAATTACTAAAATGTATTATTGTTTAATATTATTGTATTATTATTAAATTGTATTAATGTATCACCATAAATAATTATAAACTATTATTTCTGGTATTGATATTATTACTATTATACAAATTGAGTTATATAATCTATATCCTTTACCAGACACAATTATATATTAATAAATGCTGTTAATAATAATAATAATATTTATGTTTTTCAATATAGATGGGCAAAGTTCAGATACAAAAAAAAAAAAAGGATACTGTGTGTTTTTATTACTGTTAACTAGCCTGCAAATGCATGCCTTGTGTGTGTTTGCATTTTTGTTACATTTTTGTAATTTTAAACAACAAAACAAAAAAGACCCAGGCAGATTCTACAAATTAACACAACAGTGCCCTCTGCTGGAGTTGGATAAATCAAATCTCACACACTAACATGCACTATATCAGGGACTGGAGAGGACACAGGGGCGGATACATGTAACATTAAAAATTATGCTCATTTGCCTTGTTACAATAACAAGTTGGTTTGCAAATTCCAGTTAGGCCCTGCTAATAGATACATACAGCATCCACACCTGCTACAAGGTGCACACTGTCAAAAACAAATGCTCTCTAAAAGTCACGTGACACACTAGACAAGACACTGAAAGATTACCATAGTCACATACAATATTATTTACAAGGTAGTCCAAATCTACTTTAAAATGTACATTTCAAAAGATCCAAAACAACATGGTAGTATAGGCACTGAAGAATATTTTTACCTGTAGTACAGATTCATTCAGAAGTTGCACGTGCAGGTGTCAAACGTATAAAGACGTCTTCATCTTCGCCGGCAGATGATAAAAAGCTTTTAAGGTTTTGTTTCAATTAACTGTAAATAAATATCAACTTAATCCAGCCCTCTATTTTATTTCTGTGCTTTGTTATCTGCGTCTATCGCGCTACTTTTTTGATGAGTAAAAGTTGCTCCAAACGATTCAGTGCGCGAGTGAGCTGACCGACACTGAATCATATGATTCAAAACCATGAACAGATTCAAACAGATTCATTTAAAGGATTAGTCCACTTTTAAATACATTTTTTCTGATAATTTACTCACCCCCATGTCATCCGAGATGTCATCGAAAAGAAATTAAGGTTTTTGATGAAAACTTTCCAGAATTATTCTCCTTATAGTGGACTTCAATGGCCTCCAGACGGTTGAAGGTCAAAATTACAGTTTCAGTGCAGCTTCAAAGGGCTTTAAACGATACCAGACGAGGAATAAGGGTCTTATCTAGCAAAACGATCGGTCATTTTCGAAAAAAATACAACTGTATATGCTTTATAAACAAAATATCGCCTTGCACGTACTTCCGCTTTCCGCATTCTTCAAAACGCTTACGCTGTATGTTCTACGCCTTCCCTATTCAACTTACGGAACGAACATGGCGCCAGTTTAGTTTTTTTTCGTAAGTAGAATAGGACGTACATCGTAAGCGTTTTGAAGAATGCGTACGTGCAAGGCGATATTTTGTGTTTATAAAGCATATACAGTTGTATTTTTTTCAAAAATGACCGATCGTTTCGCTATATAAGACCCTTATTCCTCGTCTGGTATCGTTTAAAGCCCTTTGAAGCTGCACTGAAACTGTAATTTTGACCTTCAACCGTCTGGAGGCCATTGAAGTCCACTATAAGGAGAATAATCCAGGAATGTTTTCATCAAAAACCTTAATTTCTTTTCGACTGACGAAAGAAAGACATGAACATCTTGGATGACATGGGGGTGAGTAAATTATCAGGAAAATTTTATTTAAAAGTGGACTAATCCTTTGAAAAAACTGACTCAAAAATTTGTATTCATGATTAACATAGTCGTACACAAATGAATGCTGAATGATTACAAGTTACCTAGCAAACAGGAAATGCAGTTACACTTATTGGGTGACAATTTAAAGCAACAATACTGCCAAACATTGACATTGATTCAAAGTCACTTTCACCTCGACGTCAGTGACCATACTAAACTGGATTAGTTCATCATACAATCAGGTCATCAGGTCTAAATCACACTGTACTTTTTACCAGAATATTTAGTCAACAAACTGATGTTTCCATAGACCACACACATACAGACATACCCCATTTCTTAAGAGTTAATAAGCCATGGTTCTGTCAAAAGTAACAAAGATAATGTGAATAGATTAAAAGATTGAATGAATGAACAACAACAGATGAATGAACAACAACATTATGTGATTTAAACCAGCATGACTTACTAAGATCCAAGATTTCCAGCTGATTCATTCATTCATAAACATTCAGCCAATCTGTGTCTGCGCACGTTTGTGTGACGGTGTGTGTGTGGCCCTGGTAAACCCTAGTTATGTCCCCACAATGATGGCAATATCCGAAATCCTTGTAATTGTGGGGACATTTTTTGTCCCCATGAGAAAAACAACTTAATACTAAGTGATGTTTTTTGAAAATCTAAAAATGCAGAACGTTTTCTGTGATGAGTAGGTTTAGGGGTAGGGAGGGAATGTGTATGTGTGTGTGTGTGTGTGTGTGTAGTAACCTTGCAGTCTCTCAGAAGCATTGGGAAGCTGCAGTCACTTCCTATAAGAGGCTTTCCTACCGCAATCCCCCACAACTGTCACAAGCACTCTGTCACTTACAGATGAGACCTTTCATCAGAACCTTAGCAACACTGTCTCCTTGTTGATGTCAATGAGGGTACACTGAACAAAATATATTTTTGCGGCTTTTTCAAATTGCTTGATTAAAATGAGCTAAAGCAACACGATTGCTATACATTTTTTCCTAACTTAATTTGATTGTGTTCAATCCACTGAAATATATGTAAAATTGAAGTTTACTTATTCCGTTTGTGTTGGGATTACATAAATGATTTGTGTTGCATTAACTGAAACTGGGTGGGGCTTGTTAGTTCCCAGCATGCTTTACAAATGGCTAAATAAAGAGACGTTAAAATTAAGTGTTATTTTATGGTATTTTAGAGCAAAGGGAAAAGGGGGAGAGACTTAGTATGTAATAGTGTTTAATGTTCAATTATGTTGTAATTATTAGAACAATTTAAATTACGGTGGGTTACCACTGTGGAGAAGAGTGGAGCATTAGCATTAGAATGAATGAATATATGAAATTGAGTGCCTGAACTATGTCAGGGAGCCATATAAAATTCACTTTAAGACTACTTAATTGGGTCACTTAAAATGACTTCATTCCATGATGTTGAAGTTACATGAACAAATTATGTTTAACTTAATTGATTCATGTGGGACTGATGTACATAATTAAATCATGTAAATCCAACAAACTTTTTTTTCCCAGTGTATTCTAGTTTGGCTATACTTGTGAGGACTTTCTATGTGACTTTCTTTCTTCTGTGAGACAGAAAGAATATCCTAGTTACTTTTCAGTATAATGAAATGAGTAGATGGTTGTTGAGCTCTTACATGACAAAAAAAAGCACCATAAAAGTATCATGAAGTACATAATGAGAACTTCAGTTTTAGTCTGTTCCTCACACACAAAACGATTATATGATTTCAGGACTGGAGGGGTTTACATTGGTGCCGTGACCTGGATGGGAGTGAGGTTTAGGTTTTTGGAAATAATAGAAATCAGGACACCAGGTTCATTCTTGCCTATTTCTTGCAGAATCTTATTAAAGCCTAAATGTATTGAAGATGTTTATTTTTATTTTTATTTTTATCGAATGCCAAATTCGGAAATGGTACATCTTTGGTACACTTTAGTACATCTGGGCAGGCAATAATATAAAATAATAATTACTAAAGAAAAAAAAAGAAAGAATCAGGCTAAATCAGTCGTGGTACTGTGAAGGGTTGGGATGAAGAGATTCCCCTTTCATTGTTTGCTGTTACAAAGTCCATGTGAGTTCTTTCCATAAAAGGTTAGTTAGTTCATCCAAAAATGAAATTTCTGTCCCGCGTTCGGACGTAAACACGGAAGCTCTGAAACGTATAAACGTAGCAGAATGACAGGGGAGAGACAAATTTGACGGGGCAGTCGTGGCCTAATGGATAGAGAGTCGGACTTGTAACCCAAAGGTCATGGGTTCGAGTCTCAGGTCCGGCAGGGATTGTCGGTGAGGGGAGTGAATGTCCAGCGCTCTCCCCACCCTCAATACCACGACTGAGGTGAGACCTTTGAGCAAAGCACCGTACCCCCAAATCGTTAAGTAGATTTACGATTTACGAATTTGTTGAATAAAGTCGTTATTTTTGTTTTGTTTTTGCGCACAAAAAATATTCTTGTCGATTCATAATAATAAGGTTGAACCACTGTTGACTATTTTAATGATGTTTTTACTACTTTTCTGGACCTTGAATGACAGTAATTTCATTGTTTCGAATGGAGGATAAAAAAACATCTCGCTCTCAGATTTCATCAACATATCTTAGTTTGTGTTCCGAAGACAAACAAAGGTTTTATGGGTTTGGGACGACATGAGGGTGAGAAATATAATTTTGGGGTCTTTAAGGCAATAGGGTCAAAATACCAAACAGTTTCTTACTTACAATTTCTAATTCACTCTCAGAGAACAAACAATGATCACTGAACACTTAACACTCAAATTTTTGTCTAATCACACAGCCAAACCAACAATACATTCCTCACAACAACACAATGTTCTGCCAAAGGGAGTGACATCAGGGCTGCGTTCAGCCCCGACAAAAGGTTGCAAAACGTTTTTTAAATGAAAACGGTGGTGCGTTGAACACCCTGTTCTGATGACGCAAGAGTTGCAGCTATGGAAACTGAGAAGGCCATTCTTTGTGTTCTTTGAAGAATTGATATGCTATATTTTTACTATAAAACTCTTAAGACAAACATGTCTTCTAATATCTTCAATTGTTGCGGATACCGAGCTGCAGCGGGACACATTTGTAAACGACTTTACTTGGACCCATTATGCGAGCTGTCTCTTTAATACCGCATGGTTTATATAAATGTTGCTGCTGATTGGGCTGACATTTTTGACACGCCCACCAAACAAGAGAAAACGTATCTCAAACTCCGTTGCACAACGTTTCCAAGAAACATGTCATTAAACCCGGAAACCGTAGCAAAACGTTGCGCACCGGTTTGAGTTTGAACGTGCCCCAGGGCTTTTAAAGGTGTGCCTGGAATCGACTGAACCAATCATGGACCACTTATTAGCCTGCAGGTACCAATGACCACCATTTCTGGACATGAACACTTCCAAAAAAAAAGAAAGAAAGAAAGAAGACAAAAGACAAAATAAAGGGTTATAACAGTTGACAACCATATAAACATTATAAAAATTTGATCAGTTTCCCAGTAGAATGCAACTTGAAAATACAACGTTCATGTCCAATTTTCCCACCAGCAAACTCATATTTACTATGATTCCGATGGCACATGAAGGCAACATAATACTTGTTCGCAGAGAATATCCACTCTTTTGCTGCTCTGGTAAAGATATTGATTGTAAGCTGTTTTGCAGTGTACTTCAGGTGCCAAGACAAAACAGTAATCAAAAACACAACAATTATAGGCCTACATAATGTGCATTGGTTGTTAAAAACTTATGTGTGCAGTTATACGCCCCAACAGGGCAGCTCATGAACACAGCAGTTCATCAACAGTTAATCAATTTCCACGAATACACACCCTGTCCTGTTGGAGGTTTGCCAGATGGTGGCAGTGTAGGAACAATTGCCTTCCTTACGTAATTCTGTTAATTCTTCCTGCTTAGTGATGGGGAGACACACACATACGTCAAGGGGATTTGAATACCTGGCTGACCTGTTGACAACATAACATCCTGCAACATAAACACATTGGTGTACCCATAACGCATTTCTCCTCCTCCAGAACCTTCCGACAACATGCAGACATACACAAACCCCTACACACCTTCAGTCACAAGCTAATTGCCTTTTCCTCAAAATAAATAGGTCGACTCAAGTGTCTGATGTAAGGAAGGACACTTATTTGCCTGTGCACACAAACAAGGGGGCATGTTTGTTCAAGCCACAGTTTTGCCAGAGCACTTCTTGTAGAGCGTCTGCGTGTAATTAGTCCGTCTAGAGCAGCCTCTCTCTGTCTCTGCCGTTTCTGTTGCTCCAACCTGAAGCCTCTCCAGGGCTGAGCACTCTCCATCAATGCACTCTGGGATTTGACTTTGTTTGTGAGAAAGCCGTTTCCAGGCTATGCATACACATAGTGATAGAGGTGTGTGCGTGTACACACACAAAAAAGAATAAATATGATACCCAAATAAACTGTTAACACTTGTTTTAATTGACACAGACGCATGCTTTTCATATCCACACAAACTCTCAAATGCGCACTACAATGTTACCTTTGAAGAAACAAGAGGTGGGGCATGTAAATCCCATCCCTTGTCCTTCACCCCATTACTGAACACCATGCAAGCACTACAAGTTCCTCCCCCTGTTAAAGCACACACACAAACACACACATGCACTCTTAATGCTGCAATCCTCTTTGTGAAAGTGACGCGCTTCTGTCAGAAACAGAGCTTAGCTGAAGTGAAACAGGGAGAGAGAGAAACAGGCTCATTCAATTTCTGCTTGTCTGCCATCCGGTTAACTACTGTTTGGTCCTGTCTGAGGTTCTGTGATCTGGTTTTTCTTGCAGGTTGATTATCGGGACTACAAAAAACACATCCCACCAGAACTTTTTGGGAAGTCTGCCAGTCTTATCTCATCCTGGACATTTTAATTTTGGGATTGTCAGCTGCTGGTCAGAATCTGTCCAACATAATTTGAATTGCTGCAGATAAACTACATTGCACTCGCAGCACTTCGGCCTGTGGTTTGGAAGATGCTAATAGCTTATGCAAATTGGATACAAATCTAACTGAGGACACCCATATCCAGCTCTGTTATTGTTTTTGTTTGATTTTTGTATTCTTTTAAACTTTGTGGAAAAGTTTGAATCCAAAGTACAACCTGGTGAATGAGCAAAGAGCAGAGACTGAGAGGTGGTCTCAGGTGAGGGTAGAGAAACAAAATTCAGGTGTTTTTTTGGAAGGGTCGGTCGGGCTCAAACAGAGCCACGGTGGAGGACGACCAGCTGGATTTCGCTGATATGGACGGGCATGGGTATGACCGCTATGCGGATGGGGACAGAGACAGCTACCAGATTGACTACCGGCGTATCGTGGGTGACATGGAGCCGGCCAGGCCACGGTTGTCGTTACGGGACTCGGATCACCACTTTCATGGCCCGTTTACCCATAATACACTACATGGGCATGGGCACGAGACGGCTGCCCAACGCTACAGTGCCACCCGGATACAGGCAGGGTATGAACCAGAGAGGTGAGAACATAGTGCAGGTCTATGAATGAATGAATGAATGAGAAGGTCTTGGTTTCTTGGTTTCCTCAAAATTCTGGCTTAACTATTTTAAGACATTATTGTAGAATATATTTGATCAAATTCAATAAGGATGGACATATAAACACAAATATACAATATGCCCAAACACATGTAGCCTATGAAATATGTCTTTATTTATTTCAGCCAGTGATGATTATTAAATGATGATTAATTATGTATTTTGACCTATTAATAATTAATACTGTTTTAGGAATGACTCATGTTGGTTTCGGTCCCCTTTTGTGTATGTGTGTGAATCATTTATTTGTATTTTAAACTTGTGTTGCGTTAAAAATGTAGATGGAATAATAGAAAAATAACAGCTGTGAATGAGTGGGAGAGAAGGAAGAGGAGGGGTGGCTCTGTTTTGACCTTTATTTTGTCCAGTCAAAACAAGTGAAGATAGTAATTTGTTATAGATCACCTGTAAATACAAAATAAATCAATATAATGATATATTAGTGAACAAATAAGCATTTTATCGAATCATGGTTTATGATTATCGTAGTGTGTATTGCTATAAGCTGCACATGTATGAATGTTGTTGCATTGCAGTGGTTCTGAAAATGTGAATAAAATAACTGACAAAAATGGACCAATATTAAATGAATCAACTCAGCAATTAATTAGCTGACTGATGTTAGTTACGGTAAAGTGTTTTTGCTGCATAACTATAATAACATTACTGACAGTTAGGCGGCGGTCCACCTCACTGTTTTTACAGTATATTTATTGTTTTATAATTTGAATCTTATCAAAAGTGTGTTTGTGCTCTCTTTCTTTAAAATCAATGCCACTGGATTGATATTTTGTTACCTAATATAGTGACATTTGTGCATTTTTAAGTTCGATATACTGTACTTTTTGGTCCCACAATTTCAAAATAATATTGGGAATGTCCGCAGCAACAGTCTGTGATGTTGTTTTGACTCCTTTTCAAAAACCCCATGAGCTTTCAGCTGGATCTGGCATCCCATCTTGTTACTTCATCCCAGCTTTGACACTGACACCTGTGACACAGATGCTTCTCTGAGGGTCAAGCAAAGGTCTCCCCCACTCTCATAGTCACCTCTGCGGTTGACACCTCTGTCCTCAGAGGTTTAGTATTTATCTGCCTCAGAACTGCAGATCTTTAGCTTTATCTTAGAATGTTAGACATGACCTAACAATCAACAGTATTTCTGTATAAGCTCTTCAAAGCACCTTTCACATCTTCTATGTTGTGCATCATCTGAAATATTCTCTACTATATGTGTCATGAAGCTCAGATGTGAAACGTGTCATTTTTCCACCGCATCTTTTCTCTTTCCCATTAGAGTGGTCTCTCAAAAGATGAGATGAGAACTTTAACGAAGGATTACATTGATAGAGCACTCTTTAGGTCTAATCTGCAGTTTAGAGTATAAATCCCGCAAGGAAAGAACAGCATGTATGTGTATATTGAGAGGGCAAGATTAAATGTCCATCAGGGAGAGATTCAACTGTCGGCATAACCACTTAGAGTCATTTGGGTGTTATACACTGCCTTTATGTTCAAAGAGGCTTTAATGGTTTTTTAGTGGTCCAAAGGCTCTATATGTACAGTTAAATGCAGTGCAACTCTAGTGCAAAATGCATTACAAACCCTGTGTTATAATCAAGACTTCATTGATCATTAAAGCCTAATTTGCAATGAATAATAATAGTTCAATAACAATAGTAGTTCTTAAATACATAAAAAATGCAACACTCTCCTGGAATAAAATGCCAAATACCCCAAAGTTATGCCATTTAGATCAAATATTATTTTACCCTAATATTTTCTTATATATCAGTTCGCTTCAAAGATTTTTTTAAATGCCAAGGTATCACAAAAAAATTACATGAATGAAAAAACAAATGCAAATATACAGACTTGTTACAGTACAATTAGGATTGAAAATTAGAATATAAAAAGATAAATAAAAATATTAATAAAATAAAACATTACATCCCAAAAAAATATATTGCATCCTTTAACAAATTAAATTAAAAGGCAGTGCACAGGTTTACCATCTTAAAGGGATAGTTCACCCAAAAATGAATCATTTAATCACCCGCAAGTTGTTCCAAACCTGTTCTTTTGTTCTGTTGAACAAAAATTTTGAAAGAATGTGAGAAACTGAACAGTTCTGGGGCACCATTGACTTCCATAGTATTTTTTTTCCTACTATGGAAGTCAATGGTGCACCAAAGCAGCCTGGTTACAGACTTTCTTCAAAATAATCTTCCTTTGTGTTCCGCAGAACAAAGAATTTTATACAGATTTGGAACAACTTGGGGGTGAGTAAATGATGACAGAATTTTCATTTTTGGGTGAACTATCCCTTTAAAAAAGCTTTGGACTTCTTTGAATGTTTATTACGAGTTTTATAAATATGGTCACTGCATGTGCCCCAATTCAGTTTTTACAGGCACGACTAAAAAAGTCATTTAGTAATATTATAATTCACATATAGCTTCATTAAACTACAAATCGGACATGTTCAGACATTCACGGTTCAATCCCTGCGTCCCAATGTGCATACTATCCATCCTAATGTGAAATTTGAATTAGAATATTTTCAACAAAGCTTAGTTTGTTGAAAATACACTTAGTTTGCTGCTTACAGTAGTATGCAAAAAGTCCCCGGATGGTCTACTACAGGGTTCCTCATATCCGGCCCTGGAGTTTAGTTCAGACCCTGATTAATCTCACCTATCTGCAATTTTCTAGTAACTCTGAAGACCTTGTTCGGGTGTGTTTGATTAGGGGTTGGAACTAAACTCTGCAGGGCAGTGGCCCTCTAGGACCGGATTTGAGGAACCCTATTTCCAGTAGTATTCCGGTGTCATGACAAATCGGGTCCTCCCTCGAAATCGGGTCTCCCCAAACTGTCTGTTAATGATTATCCTATATGTACAAACTATAATAATTTAAAAAAATCCATATAGCTTATTATATAATGCATAAAAAAACGAATTAGTGCATAATTACACCAATTAAACATCATTTCTTACACTTGATGAACTATCAATTAATAAATAATAATTATAATAGTCTATTAAGTGAATAATTGAACATCATTAATTTGTATTATTTATAACTGAAATATTTGGACATTTAACATTTAATTCAACACATAATTACATTAAAGATGATTGTGAATACATGTAGGGTAAGTGCAAATGCATGTAAACAGCTATCAGGCTAATCGGGTGTCTTTATGCTATGCTAGTACATAAGCTAACTAATACAGACATAAATGGTCATTATAACATAGTTGAAACAGCATTTAACATAACATGATTTTGTAGTAATTGAAAACAGGCACTAAAGAAATTACCTATTAAAAGTCATTTGAATCAATGGCTGCGTCCGAAAACTGAAAAATGCTGCCTTCGGAGGACACATTTCAAGGTAGGAAGGCATCAAGGCACGTCCGAAACCAATGTTAGCTTCACTTCCTGTCTCCTGAGATGCCTTCATCTGATCGAGTTTTGAAGGCAGCATAGCTGTATCCTTCGCTGCCTTTGATATCCCACAATCCTGTGCTTTCCATTCTGACAGTTGAGCCAGAAAAATAAAGATGGTGTCCGAAAGTTGGGTTTGCAGGTCAGTTAGTGTGTAAATGTACGTTTTTGACCAACATTTTCCACTTTTGATGTCATTTCTAGTGAGAAATTATTACTGTAGTAATAAAAAATTTGTTTAGTTCTCACCAAATCTTGCGCTATATTGCTGTAGATCCTTAAACTGATACGCTGCCTCAGAAGTCTGTCCGAAATCAGTTTCATGAGGTGCCTTCATGCACAAACGCTGCCGTACAAGTCATTGCCTGATAAGACAGCGAGGCAACAAGTCAGCTGCCTAGGTTTTCGGATGAAGCCAATGGGATCGTGTGGGGTCCTAATGGGGACCCAATTTGTCACTACACCAGGGCTGCGTCCGAAAACCTAGGTAGCTGTCTTGCTGCCTCGCTGTCTTATAAGAGAATGACTTGTACGGCAGCGTTTGTGCATGAAGGCACCTCACGAAACTGATTTCGGACAGACTTCTGAGGCAGCGTATCAGTTTAATGATCTACAGCAAAATAGCGCGAGCTTTGGTGAGAACTAAACAAATAATTAATTACTACAGTAGTAATTTCTCGCTAGAAATGATATCAAAATTGAAATATGTTGGTCAAAATCATACATTTATACATAAACTGAGCAGCAAACGCAACTTTCGGACGCCATCTTTATTTTTCTAGCTCAACTGTCACAGAATGGAATGCAAAGGATTGTGGGATATCAAAGGCAGCTAAGGATACATCTATGCTTCCTTCAAAAATCGATCAGAGGAAGGTATCTCATGAGACACGAAGTGAAGCTAACATTGGATTCGGATGTGCCTTCATGCCTTCCTACCTTGAAATGTGTCCTCAGAAGGCAGCATTTTCCAGTTTTTGGACGCAGCCCAGTACTATTTTCAAGTGTGGATCCGTGCACAGTCTAACTGCTAATATTGCCCACAACCCATTGCGCTTTGGAGGAGGATTTGGTTCAGAACTACAAACACAAATAAAAAAGTGTTAAAAAACTACAAACATGGTGGGTATGAGCGACCGATGGTTAAGTAGAGAGGTTTAGATAAGAGGATTTGAGTGACTAATAATCAACATTTAACCTGATAAAAATATATATATTTATATTTAATGTTATGTTATATTTCATCTGCAACAACAATTAACTTTTAAATGCATCATTATGCAAAAATAAAGACACAATTTAATAACATGATAGTATGCCCCAAAGCTCTTCTGCTTCACACTCAAAAGTGTGTACTTATTCTTCACAAAAAGAGTATATACCTACTTTTAGGGTAGGCTATAGCAAATAAGTCCAAACCCGCTCGGATATCCATCCGCATTGCTCAGATCGGTCTCGATTTAATCGAGTCTTTAAAAAGATTCAACCCAAAATAACAATTTGTTTGTCTTCTTAGCTGTCAGATTGTAAAACACCTGATGTCTGTCATGTACTATATAAACATTTTATGCGTTAAAGACTTCAAAATCGCTTAAGATAGCCTACACCAAAGAGTGGCGTATTTAAATTCGGTGATATTCAAAAATGAATTTTACTGACTCCACAGAAAACGTCCAAAAACAGGTTTGAGTAGTAGGCTACTATTCAACAACCCAACCTTTCCTCTTCCTTTTCCACTCCTTAAACTGAGCGTGTTTAACATGTGACCTCAGTTCACACACGGCTGACCGTCTCCGGACACACGGTTGGGCGTCTCACCGTGAGAATGTGCTCCATCCAGAGCAGCTTCACACTCCTCAGAGCGCTGCTGTACGGGATGAGAGACTGCTGTTCCCCGCATTGATATGCACTTTAATAGCTATAGCCGTCCTCATGTGAGATACTATACACGAGGGTGAATATTCAGCAGAAGGAAGTGTTTTCATAACAGTGGTCCGAAAAAGAAAGTAACTCAAACCTGTAAGTGGATTCATATTTGTTTTTCTATCTAACGCGCTTATAAACCGAATGTTTCTGCATTGACGAGAATGAACAGGAAGTTAGTTGCAAGTTAGTCATTTTGCATTCTTGCTTCTTATTTTGAATACATTTCTATTCTGGATCACATTTTTGACATTATCTCGCTTAACTATCATCCAGGCATTGTTCCTCTATTGTGTTTTATTTGCGTCACATGTTAAATGATTGTGATGTGTGTGTGTGTGTGTGTGTGTTTGTGTTGTATTATTGCATGTTACACTGCAGGACAGTGTTATTTCTGCTTGACATGTCCTGGTTTGTATGTACTGTATGACATTTTTCTTGTCAGTGAATGGTTGTTAGTGCAGTCAGCTTATGACAAAGTTGAAGCCAAATTTTATTTGCATGTGTTACAACCCCTCTTTCTGTGTGTGCATGATTGTAGCATGGCTGATTACCTTATCAGTGGGGGAACTGGGTACGTTCCAGAGGATGGACTCACTGCCCAGCAGCTCTTTGCCATCGGTGATGGTCTCACATACAAGTAAGAAGAGGATCATGTGCACACAAAACCCCTTTAGATTCCCTGCCTTGTATTCAGACACATACACGTAGTGTCATAAGTCAGATAGACAAACAGGGACAGCGTAATGTCAACGCAGGTCTGATCATGTGTAGTTTCACCCTGGCACACACACATGCACTCTAGGTAGGCATCTCTCTGGACATCTGTCAGTGAGATGGCTCTCAGCTCCATGGCAACCCTCTGTGCATCTCCATAGCAACGGGGAGTTCAAGTGCTCAGTCCCAGCACATGCAGCCCATGTTTATGGGACAATGCAATTATTATAATTAGAAATGCAGCATGGGATTTTATGAGCATTAGTCCTTTTTATATGCTGTACACCACTGTATTAAATGAGCTTGTTTGTGTGTGAATATGAGCATGTGCTTTCCCGGCCTTCTAAAAAGTCTTGTTAGCAGAGCAGTGGTCTCCGTGTCTATTTTTATCATGCTGGCTGGAGTGTTTAATCTGGTCTAATGGAGGTTTTATGAGCGTTAGGCCACATGGGGCGGGACACTGAACTGTGCCTTCTCACACATCCTCCTGAGATGGATAAATCCAGTCCATATCAAAACATTATTGTGCTTTAAAGTGAGGGATATTGTTTTAACACTTTCTAATAGTGGCCATGATACACAGTGCTTTCTAACAACACTAAGAACATCAAGTACCACTGGGTACCACTTTAGTTTTGGGATCAGTAATGTTATTAAAGGACATTAATACTTTTATTTAGCAATAATGCATTCAATTGTCAGAAGTGACTGTAAAGTAACAATAGTTCACAATATTGCTGTTTTTACTGCAATCAAATAAAAAAGAGACTTTCAAAAACATTAAAAAAAATATATATATATATAGAAATTTGAGTTATGTGTAAAATAACTCAAATTTCTTATCTTTTTAGTTTGCAGACACTTTTTCAGTATACTACTGCTGCTTTAGAAAGAGGCTACGTGTGACATTGGTGACACGGTTAAGAACATTAACAGGACGTCTCTGTACGCTACACCTTAAGTAGATTATATAACCCCTCTTGACAAGATCAGAGACGTACGCGTGCGAGTGCATCATTTCTGGCTACTCAAAGTATTCATGCTACAGGCAAACATGCTCATTTATCCATGCACTGTAATCAGTAATCAGTTGATTTACACTACCGTTCAAAAGTTTTGGCTTTTTAAATGTTTTTGAAAAAGTCTGTTATGCTCATTTGGTGCTTAAGAAACATTTATTTTTATTAATGATGAAACAGTTTTGCTGCTTAATATTATTGTGGAAACCATGATACAATTATTCAGTATTCTTTGATGAATAGACAGTTCAAAAGTTGAAATAGAAATCTATTATACAAGATATTATGAATGTCTTTACTGTCATCTTTGATCAATTTAATGCATCCTTGGTGAATAAAAATGTATTTCTTTAAAAAGAAAAAATCTTACTGACCCTATGCTTTCAAATGGTAGTGTATAGCAGTCACACATATTGCTGTTTGCATAAACTAGCCATCATTCTGAATCAGCCTTGGTTTGTTTTATGCTTGTTTTATGCCTGGTATCACAGACTTAAGGCTTAAGCCTAGTCCCAGAATAAAATGCATGTTTGAGCTGTCTGAATCAACTTACACTGACATATCTTAAAGGGTTAGTTCACCCAAAAATGAAAATAATGTAATTTATTACTCACCCTCATGTCGTTCCACACCTGTAAATCCTTCGTTAATCTTCTGAACACAAATTTAGATATTTTTGTTGAAATCCGATGGCTCAGTGAGGCCTGCAGAGCCAGCAATGACATTTCCTCTCTCAAGATCCATTAATGTACTAAAAACATATTTAAATCAGTTCATGTGAGTACAGTGGTTCAATATTAATATTATAAAGCGACGAGAATATTTTTGGTGTGGCAAAATAACAAAATAATGATGTGACGAGCAGGGCGGGCGAGAGCCGTGAGGGAATGGCGCGAGGCCGGTGACACGAGTGTTAACGATCTTCAGCTGCGAGTCGCACCGGCCTCGAGTCTCTCACGGAGGAGCTCCGGAAGCATAAAAGGAGGAGCGACGACAGTGAGAGACTCGAGGCCGGTGCGCCGTTCCCTCACGGCTCTCGCCCGCCCTGCTCGTCATAAACGACTTATATAGTGATGGCCGATTTCAAAATACTGCTTCATGAAGCTTCGGAGCATTATGAATCTTTTGTGTCGAATTTTCATTTTTGGGTGAACTAACCCTTTAAAGGCACATTATGTGAGATTTTTGGATTAAAATATCCAAAAACCACAAGAACAATGTGGTATGTTGTATGTTGTCGACTTTTGTACTTACATTATCTCAAATGTTTCCAAGAAGTTTTAAATACAGAAAAATAAGCAATTTTTAACCAGGGCACGAACCGTGTCCATGCGTCGCCAATCAATGACATCATACCCGCGTTACTCTTGGTTTCCAGTTTTATTTTGTAGAAACCATGGAAATACCAAAGACGCTTTAATATGTTATGTGTTTATTAGACAGGTGAGCAACTGTTTGGATACATTTATAAACAGAAAACTGATCATGTTATTTAGCTCAGCACAGTAAGTCTTATTGTTTAAATCTTGTTTTCTTGATTTACAGCGAGTACCATGTTTTACCATGCCTAATTTGATCTAGCTTACTGCAGTGTGCAACAAGTGTCTCATAGTAGCCGCCGAGCAAATGCAGAGTAGCACTATAACAAGTCACTAATGTATCTAATATGATAAAACAGCTCTGCGTTTCCCCACATACGCTTGACCGGAAGAAGTGGAAGCGGCGACTGCGGCATAAAAAAAGTTCCACTGCTCTCGTGACGTGTGTCGTGCTCGTCTCTCATTAGCAATTCTAATGCTCTGCTCGCACAGCACTCGGCCCTGCTCTGCTTCATACTACAGTAACGTTAATAATCTCATCCATGAACATGATTTCTGCCAGAGTCCCAGCTGTGGACGTGAAGACAACACCTCCCATGATTCTGTGCTCAAACATCAAGCTATGCCTTCATTTTGAATAAGCGACCTCTAGTGGCGAAAATTTACATATTGTGCCTTTAAAATATCTCAGTGCCATTGTTTTGTCTCAAGATGCACACCAGTAATGTTTTTTTTTTTAAAGCACTTATAGGAAAGCTACTTAAATTTCCTAATTTAACTAAGGCCTACTCTTGGCTAAATCTAAGCCCTGTCTGTCAGACCAGGCCTTAGAGTGTTCTTCCTGTTTTTGACACAGATTTGAGTGTTTGTATAAGCGTTTTGTAATTTTGATAATGTTCTGATTCATAAATTGCTGATCTAAAGGTCATTGTTGCCTAACTCTGCCATCTGTCCTTCCTCATTCAGTGATTTCCTGATACTGCCTGGCTTTATTGACTTCACATCCGATGAAGTGGTGAGTACCAATATTTTGCAGAGATTAATGACAAATTGCACTTGTGTTAGTAGACATTTTAGTGCAAAGGATCATTTTTGATCACCTTAGTCAATGCTCTGTTGATGGAAAAAGAGCTCTTTAACTATCAGTGAGGTGGAAGATCTGCAAAGGACAGTATGTATTAACATGGCTCTGTTAGCATCCATATAGTCCCTGGTGTGCTGGGCATGTTGTCACAGGCAGTGATGCTCAGGTGTGTGCGTGTGTGAGAGAGAGAGACCAGAACGAAACAAATATCAATCAATCCCCCTGGAACCACAACTTTAAACACATTTTTAATTAAAGATGCAGCAAATTCACTTTCCAGGGATAGATTATAAGATAATAACTTAGTTAAACAGGAAATCACTTAAACTTAATAGGGACTATTTTTGTTTGTTGAAAAGCTCATTTCTTATAAGATCGCTTTAGGTTTTTTAGGGATATTTGAAGGACTTTGAGTTTTGTGAGTTTGTTTATGGCATGTGTGTGGTGTTATTTCACATTTTTGTGATTGTGTAATTGGGAATTTAGGAGTCTAGTTAAAGTCTTTGGATTTTTCCCAGTAGGCCGGGTAGGCTTCCTGCTGATGTAAACGCAGATACACAACACTGTTTGTGATTTCTTTAAGCACTTCTGAGATTACGCTGAGCTACGGCTAATGATGGGACACAGGTGTTAGAGAGGAAGAAAAATAAGACATGGCAGTATATACAATTCAATGAAATCAATTGGCAAGACTCTCTGAGTCAGTTCTATTTTAATGTTATTTATATATTATTATAGTATTTATAAATATTTTGAATTAGCTTTTATTTTTAAAATGTTAATTTTAGTTTGTTTGAATAATTTTGTTGTGTTCATTTTTATAAAATGTTTTATATTTCTTTTTAGCTTTATTTTATTTTTATTTCAGTTTTAGTTTTTGTAATTTTNATTTCAGTTAAATATATATTTTTAATAGTTTTAGAATTAGCAACAATAACAACACTTCTCTGAGTTCCCTGTCCTGTAAATGTTTTCTTTAAAGAAATTGTTCAACCAAAAATGGCATTTTGTTCTCATTTGCTCACCCTCATGCTGGTCTAAACCTGTATGATTTTATTTCTCTCATGAAACACAAAAGGTCATTTTTACATACAACAAAGTAGCAGAAAGTCACCTTTATTAATATATAGCTTTATACAATACAGACAGTTTCAAAGCAGCTTTACAGTGATAAACAGGAAAATAATGATTAGATGCAAACAGAATTCAATTCTGCTGTAAAGCAGCTCTAAAAAGAGTCAAGACAACAGTAAACAGTCATTATTCAGCTGAAAGCAGTTCAGTGTTGATTCAGTCCAGTTCACTAACTGTATAAAATTCATCAATTATGGAATGAGTTCAATTCATCTATAAAGCAGCTCTGTAGAAAACTCAGTTCAGTTCTCATCCATAGTTCTCATAGTGTCAGTGCAGTCAAGTCAATAACGTTGCCGAATATTAAGTGAGGAACTAGGGCTGGGCGATATGGCTGAAAACTGTATCACGATATCAGTGTTTCATATCGGTCGATATCGATAATTATTGATATTTTTTATGACCCATTTAAAATAAGGACCAGGACAAAAATATATTACATTTAAACATTATTTTAAACTTAACCTTCCTCTGATCATAATCCCCTCAGTTATTAAGACAGAAATGTCAACAACCATGGAAAACTCAAATAATTAAAATGTAAACATAAGTCTAAAGTAGGGTGACCCCCCCGTCCCGCATTTTATTTATGTCTGTAATTTTTTTTCATCCCTGAAATTACAATACCACAGTAAGAAATATAATAAAAACTGTGAGCATTTAAAAATCTAGTTGTGCAGCCGTCATATTCTAGCTGTGAAAATAACCAACCAACACAATCATAGAGAGAGGTTTTCCATCTGATGACAACTGAGTGGACAGCGCGGTTCTATGGCGTTATTATATTGAAAAATGTCGAGAGCGCATCAAATGCGCGAGCAATCTCTCCTCAAAGGCAGATTTCTCTGCACAAAACTGGACGCGCGTGCGCTCTCGCTCAGATATCTCATCTGCACGCTCAAACTTTTGTCCTCCTGCATGTGCAGCCGTGAATCTAGAATTGTATTCTCTCCAGGATTTAATGTTGCTATAAGCGCAACATTATAGTGTGGGCACCCACCGGCAGAAACATTAATCGGCGCATATGCCAAGTTTGCCAACAAATGTAAATCAATATTTACATAGCGTAATAGTTGTAAATTTATCTGTCTCATGTGTCCCGCAAAATCACATCTACTAGGTGGTCACCCTAGTCTAAAGTCACAATGAACACTTTTCCTCTTTTATTTACAATTTCCTCGCTCGCTGCGGCACTCATTTTCTGCTCATCAGTCGCCGGTTACTGAAGAGGAATCCAGCAGACCAGCACGAGACAACGAGTGCCTTAGTTAATGCAACCAAACTTGCTTCGCAACCTCTGTTTTCTTCCGACGAAGAATAAAAAAATATCGAACGTTTTATCGAACACATTTTTTATTGATATCGATCACGTGTCTATCGCGATACATATCGTTCACGTGTCTATCGCGATACATATCGTTATCGTTTTATCGCCCAGCCCTATGAGGAACCCAAACTCCGTCTGTGACAGAAATGGCGGAGACAAAAAACCAGGCATAGTTGAGGGTCCAGTTCTTATATCAAGGTCCAAAGGTATCATAAATTAGTTGTTTAGTTGAACATCGTCTGTTTACATAGACACTTTGCCCCCTTAGATTTTTCGTAACGGTCATGTGTTATGATGTCAGGATTTGACCTCTGCCCTGACCCGGAAGATAACCCTGAAGACGCCACTCATTTCCTCTCCTATGGACACAGTCACAGAGTCCTCCATGGCCATCGCTATGGCTGTAAGTAACACTCACAGAAACTATATATATAATCCAAAAAAACTGCAATTGCTTTTTCATTTTGTTCACTGGTTTGTCCCGTAGCTCATGGGTGGAATTGGAATCATTCATCACAACTGCACACCTGAGTTTCAGGCTAATGAGGTCCGGAAAGTCAAGGTCAGTCACACAATTGTTGAAAGACACACTTTTGGAGGAATTAAATACAATTGTAAAAGTTGTATTTTGTAAATCTGATCAATTGTTGATATAAAAGTCTATGACTACGATAATACAGTTTTATAAGATTTTGGGGTTCAAGATATACTTTTAAATAGCAATAATTAATATGTATTGTATCTATCCTACTGGCAGAAATTTGAGCAGGGCTTCATTACGGACCCTGTAGTGATGAGTCCAAGGCACACTGTCGGTGATGTGTTTGAAGCAAAGGTACGGCACGGTTTCTCCGGCATCCCGGTTACCGAAACCGGCAAGATGGGAAGCAAGCTAGTGGGCATCGTTACATCACGAGACATCGACTTCCTGTCAGAGAAAGATTACGATAGGCCGCTGGAGGAGGTTTGTGATTCAAAATGTCTAAATTCAAATTTAGCTTTAATAATTTGAAGTTGGATTCCAATTTAAGTGACGTTTCATAATGCAAGTATTCATTTAACTGGCACTTTTGATTGAAACTGAATGTAGAGCAGAACTTGATTTTATCCGTAAAGATTTGATTGATGTTTGTGGCCACTACTTTTTTTTAACAATTAATTTTATTCAGCAAGGATGCATTAAATTGTTTAAAAGTGTCAGAAAAGACCAAATATTGATATTTCAAATAAATTATGTTCTTTTGAACTTTCTATTCAAAGAATCCTGCAAAAAAATGTATCATGGTTTGCACAAAAATATTAAGCAGTACATCTGACAGCACTGATGAAATAAGAAATATTTCTTTAGCAGCAAATCAGCATATTAGAATGATTTCTGAAGGATCATGTGACACTGAAGACTGGAGTAATGATGCTGAAAATTCAGCTTTGCCACCACAGGAATAAATTGCATTTTAAAATATATTTAAATAGAAAACTGTTTTTTTTCTTTCTTAATAACACTTCACAATATTACTGTTTTTACTGTTTTGGTTTGCAGTGAGCATAAAAGACTTCTTTTAAAAACATCTTGAATTCCTGCTGATGACAGCTGAATCAGTCACAATAAAAAATAACCCTGCTTATTTTATTAAGAAAAAAAGGCAGGGTCAGTTTTGAGTTCATGTTGTCTTTAAACACTCATAATAGTCCTGAATGCTGCAAATATCCTTGAATGATAATAGTTTCTGAATTATTCATCTTCAATCCTACAGGCAATGACAAAACGAGAAGATTTAGTGGTTGCTCCAGCAGGTGTAACATTAAAAGAGGCAAATGACATCTTACAGCGCAGTAAAAAAGGTATGAGAGTTAACTTTTAACTCTGTTTATTTTGTGACGTTTAGCACAAGCTTGCTGATCACATTTCTGTTTTTCTTTCTCAGGTAAACTGCCTATAGTGAATGACAGCGATGAACTAGTAGCTATAATAGCTCGTACTGATTTAAAGAAGAACAGAGACTATCCTCTAGCCTCCAAAGACTCTCGCAAACAGCTGCTGTGTGGCGCAGCCATCGGCACCCGAGAGGATGACAAGTACCGGCTGGACCTGCTCATGCAGGCTGGAGTGGACGTGATGGTTCTGGTGAGTCCAAAGGGAAATAGGGTGACATTAAACTTTAGCAGTACTCTATTTCTGGAGATCTAGCTTTCTGCAGCACATATGCTGCATTCCATTTAACCTGAAATTTGGACGGTTGCAACAGAACTCTAAACAGAACTTGAAAAAAGAATTACAATTTCTAAGAAATCCATAGTTTGTACTGCCGATATACAAACTTGGCAACACCCAAGTAGATGTACACAGTTAATGACAAACATTCACTTTTAAGCAAATAAAATTAATCAGCGAGTCAAATTTCCAACATTAGATGACAAAAAACCTGTTTAGCAAACTTATTCAGCGACAGATGTGTCAAACATGGTAAATGACCCTGTCTATAATTATACACATGCAGAGCACATGCAGTGAAGCCTTTGTTTACAGTCAAACACCTGCATATCTTACAATAGCATTGCTTTTTTGTTTCTTTGTTCCATGTGTCAGGTAGGGAAACACAGCATTAGCATGTGTAGGGCCAAAAGTATTTTGAATTAGAATTAAATTGAATTAAAGTGAACTTGGGGTGCTTTGCGTTCACATTGTATAAGTGATCCATACCCGGACTACTTTCTGATATTGTTACAGTTTAGTTCGCTATAGAGAGGCCTGATTTGGAGGCCCAACGAAGCTAGTGTGGAATGCCCTTAAAGCTAATCAAGATGTTTGGTTTTATTTGGAAAATACTGGTGGGTGTTTGTGGGAAGGGTTGCAGGTAAACTCTAACGCTGGCATGTAAAATAATCCTGCAAAATGTATATTTAAAGGGGACATATCATGAAAATCTGACTTTTTCCATGTTTAAGTGCTATAATTGGGTCCCCGGTGCCTTTCTCTGCAAGCCTGTGAAAAAAACGAGCCGCTCAGATTTCGCTCCCCTTGTGATGTAGGAAGGGGATCTTATTAAAATATTAATCTGCACGTTTCCACCCTCAGCGCCATCATTTTGTTTTTGCAAGCAAAAACGGTGTACCAGCTCTATGGGCTATGGCAAAAGTTTGAGCAAAGCATGACAACTGTTCTGTCGTTGGCTGCACAGATGAGCACAGAACACTATTTAGAGTCTAATTAGCTTGGATTGCTTGCAAGTTGACCCTGGCAAGCTCAATTGTTAAAAAGGAACGTTTCTGTCCAAGCGATATTTTCGAAAAAATATTAGACCATTAACAGCATTTGATAGCAATCAAAAACTTTAACCTGGTGTGTATGACTCTGTTTGGCAAACAGGTACGCTATGTATAGTGCGCATCCATACGGGTTTTGCACAAAAGATTAACATGACAGCACATGCTAGTCGATGAGTTGAATCAACTCCACAGCAACTACATAAATGTATCCACTAACCTTTCAGAAAGGTCCAGATGCATTATAAAAGTTGGAACTTCTTCCTGAGTCTCTCCATCAGTGTCCGACTTCGGTTCGAACAATGTAAAGCTGAACACCGTTACTGACTATTGTCATTTTGGCTGCGTGAGATTCTCCAGCTTTGTTGTTGTTGAGCAACCGAAGTGTGAGCTGTTAAAGCTCCGCCCTCTTTTGGAAAGTGGGCAGCGAGCAGCAGCTTTTAAAGGGACACACACAAAAATGGCGTGTTTTTGCTCACACCCAAATGAGGGCAAATTTGACAAGCTATAATAAATGATCTTTGGGGTATTTTAGGCTGAAACTTCACAGACACATTCTGGGGACACCAAAGGCTTATATTACATCTTGTGAAAAGGGGCATAATAAGTCCCCTTTAAAAACAGTATATGGTGTTACACACACTTTTGAAAGAAGTCTCTTATTCTCACCAAGACTGCATTTATTTGATCAAAAATACAGTAAAAACAGTAATATCGTGAAATGTATTATAATTTAAAACTGTTATCTAATTTATTCTTGTGATGCCAAAGCTGACTTTTCAGCAGCCATTACTCCACTCTTCAGTGTGACATAATCATAATAAATGACTTTACTGTCACTTATGATCAATTAAATGCATTGCATATGCTGAATAGTATTTCTTAACAAAAAAAAAAGCTAACCCTACACTTTTGAATGGTAGTGTACCATATACATCACTTATGCAGCTTTTAAGTTTGTATAATTTGTATTGATTCAAGGGTCAATTAATGATGCTTAGATCCTGTGTTGTTCAAACGAATTTGCAGGTCCGACTTCATACGCATTAACAGGTGTTGCTGATGTATTTACCAAATATTGACCTCATTGTCTGAACAAAGGATCTGATTTCATTGCTTGCAAATGACAGTAAAAGGACAGACTTATGGATTTATGTGCAAAGGTGTAGCCTAATGCTACTGTCACACATTTTTTGCTTCTTCTTCAATCAAACACACCTGAACCAGTTAATCAACTTCTTTGGCTTTAATAGGAAATTAATAAGCAGGTGGATTAGGGAAGGGTTGGAACTGAATTCTTCAGGATCACAGGATAGGACTCACCAAGCTGTTTATTCCTTGAGTGACACCCAAAACTAAAATTATACTGCATAAAGCTACGACGAAAATAAATCTTTACAATTTCCAAAATTGGTCTCAGACAGAAAAATTATGGCAAAAATCATACACACAGTATTTGACCTCATGTTATATGATGTTTTTTCTGTTGTTCTGTCCCAGGACTCTTCTCAGGGGAACTCAGTGTTTCAGATCAGTATGATCAACTACATCAAACAGAAATACCCAGAACTACAAGTGGTGGGAGGAAACGGTGATTCTTTTCTGCACATTGTGGTCCTTTGTTTTCTGTATAAACCGAGGGTAGCCTTGAAAAGAGTGATATTAGACATATTGAAAATTGTGCATGGACTTAATTTCCTATACTGAAATAAAGTAATAGTAATTCTTCCCATTTTATTCTCTCTCTTGTCTACAGTGGTGACTGCTGCTCAAGCAAAGAATCTTATAGATGCCGGTGTTGATGCTTTACGAGTGGGCATGGGCTGTGGATCCATCTGCATCACACAGGAAGGTGTGTGTGCGTTTCTTACTGACTTTGGAGGACAAAATTGCTGTGGAAAGTGCCAGAAGTTAGCATAATATGAAAGAAATTTATGAGGAAAAATTTGCCTTTATTCAAAAGATTGTTTTAAAATTTTATTTTATTTTATACAAAAAAAATAAGAATTACCAATTTTTATAGCTATGCAAATGGATATATATAGACATACTTATTATTATTTTAGGGTTAGGATTTTTGGGAGAGCAATTATCATCTTTTTTTTTTTTTTTCATTGTATTGTTAAAGGGATAGTTCACCCATAAAATGAACATTCTGTCATCAAGGAATGAGACCCGAACACAAAGAAAGATATTTGGAAGAATATCAGTAACCAAACAGATCTCGCCGCCCATTTACTAGCATAGTAGGAAAAATAAATACTATGGTAGTCGATGGGTGCGAGATCTGTTTGGTTACTGATATTCTTCCAAATATCTTCCTTTGTGTTCAGCAGAACAAAGAAAATCATACAGGTTTGGAACTACTTGAGGGTGAATAAATGATGACAGAATTTTCATTTTGGGGTGAACTATCCCTTTAAGATCAAGAGAAATTAACGAGAAGTTATTTAGCAATGTATATGTGTATAATTAGTGATGGCGTGTGGGAGACCGCAGGGCACGTCTGTGTATAAGGTGGCTGAGTACGCCCGGCGTTTCGGGGTTCCAGTCATTGCAGACGGTGGCATTCAGACGGTTGGGCATGTTGTGAAAGCCCTGGCGCTGGGAGCATCCACAGGTGTGTGTTTTTCTGAGTGATTTGCCTGAATGATCATTGTTATTAATGGCAGGGATTTGTTTGCCTACATTTTAATGTCTGTGACCATGCCGTTCCCTTCTGCCTGTTTTGTTTAGTGATGATGGGGTCATTGTTAGCAGCAACCACAGAAGCGCCCGGGGAGTATTTTTTCTCAGATGGCGTACGACTGAAGAAGTACCGTGGTATGGGCTCTTTGGACGCTATGGAGAAAAACAACAGCAGTCAGAAACGTTACTTCAGGTAAACACTCTTACACTCAGACCACTGCATATGTACATAGATAAAGTGTTTCTTCAATTATGAAAACTATTCATTTTTGCTCTGTGCACAGGAGTTTTTTTTACGTTTAATTTTTTTTCCTGAAAGTCATGAACATTTTCACCACAGTGTCATTTCCAGCACATCTCAAATTATGTATTTTGTGTTTAACAGCATCCTCTGGTGGATGCTGTTAAATTGGAAATGGAAATTGATGTACATGAACTGATGTACATGATTTAAAAAAAAAAAATAATACAATCGTTTTTATATTAATAAATATTGAAATAGTTTATGGTTATTTAACTCTTTGTTTAGACTGTCATAGTTTATAGTAACAATTCATATTTTTAATGATAAATAAATATACATTATATTTACCTTGATTTTTCCTTTTTTCTTCACACATTGCATGCATCACATTTAATCTCTCTTCACTGATTTTATTAGTGGCAAAATTTTTGTTGTGGAGGAAATTATGCCAAAGGCATAATTTTCATGCAATAAATATTGAAATGGTTTATTATTAGTACATTTTTTGTTTAGACTGTATTATAGTAGTTTATAGTAGCAATTCATATTTTACATTTTTACAGTCTAGATCTGAAACAAGGGTGAAACAAAATATACATAAATAGTAAAAAGTCAAAATAAATTATGAAAGCATTATTTTAATGTGACCTTCATATAAGAAAGTTTAAAGTAAAAATAATAAAAGTGCCTGTAGTTGAAGAAACACCCCAATAAGATACATATCAACTGTTATGCTTAAAACTTTTGTATTGTATGCAATATATAATGGATTGTGTGTGTATGTGTTTTCCAGTGAAGGTGATAAAGTGAAGGTAGCTCAGGGAGTCTCTGGCTCAGTTCAGGATAAAGGCTCAATACACAAGTTTGTTCCATACCTCATCGCTGGAATTCAACATGGCTGTCAGGATATCGGTGCAAAGAGCCTGTCCATTCTGCGGTAAGAGTGGCACTTTCCCTTATAGACATCTGATGAGCTTGACAAAAGTGACTTTTGTGACTTTTAATTCATGTTTATTAGCTTTGAGGCCATCTATATGTGAGTATATGCATAGTAGTCACTTTAGGGAATACTCTTGCAGGTAGTTAACTAAATTAACTTTTAGCAGATATACACATACACAAGCCTTTCTTTTCTAGACCAAAATGGACAAAACTTTTAGTATATACACTGTACATATTTAATAGTTTTTTTTCTTCTGAAAAAAAAAAAAAAGAACTAAAAATACTCATTCTGCACTAAAAAAAGTCCAGTAATTTTCTCTGGAATGAGAACATCCCCTTCTTTTAAATGATAAATATCACCTATATCCAACTAGTAGTAGCTACTGTAGTAGCAACTGGTTCACTGTGTGCCTTCAGTTGTGTGTCTTCAATGTTTCTACAGCATTTTCTGTCTCAAACATCATTTCATTCTGAAAGTGTCTTCATTGATTTCGTCCATGGTATTTGATTTTGCCAGGTTGAAATGTTAACCAAAGTTTACTTGCTATACAAAAAAAGGACAAGCTCTTTAATATGTCTCGCCCCAAATTCCACAAACAAATTCCAAAAAGATGAAGAATTTATTCTGTTTTTATGTATATCTGTTAAAGTCTCACCTGCGTTACATATAGATCGATGATGTACTCCGGAGAACTGAAGTTTGAGAAGAGGACAATGTCTGCTCAGGTTGAGGGCGGAGTTCATGGACTGCATTCGTAAGTCTCCGCCCACTCACTTAGCCCCACCCACATGTCGTTTTCCTCACAGCACATGCCCTCAAAAGAATGGTTGTTGTTAGAATTCTTACCATTCACATAAAACTAAAAGTTTAGCAGTTACACTTTATTTTATAGTACAGTATACTTACTCAAGAAACTACTGGTAATATAAGGTAACTATATGGGTTAAGGTTAGGTTTAAGGGTAGGTTCAGGGTTAGTACCTAGTTATTGTAATTGCTATAATAAGTACGTAGTATGTACATGCGGAACAGGACTGTAAAATAAAGTGCTACCAGTTTAGCAATTCCCTCTCTGTTTTTTTTAAGTTCCTCCCAGAGACCCTCAGTCCATCCCTTCTTACGTTGTCATGGAAAAGTAGAGTTTACATGTGAAAATGTCTTCTCTTCCTTTCTCTTATGCCGTCATCATAGATATTCTTTTGTGCCATGTAAGTACTCAGCCCTCATGTCTCTTATAATAACGTTGAGTTCTGGTGGAGGGGATTGTGTTGTTAACACTGGTAAGGTCTGGACTCTTTAGTGGGCATTGAGACCATTTTAGTTTCCTCTTACTGTTGTATCATAGAGACAAACCTAGTGTCCACTGTCCCACCAGTGTCCTGCTGTGGTTGTGTATTCGTAACACTCTCTGAGACTTGACATTGAAAAGGAGGTTATCTTGAAAGATCCCCACTCCTACTTTTAAAGGGATAGTTTACCCCAAAATGACAATTCTGTCATCATTTATCCACCCTTATGAGATATCAAGAATTTCAGAGCTTTTCTTTTCCATACTACGGATGCATATGGTGACAAGGAGTTGGCAAGCTCAAAAAAAAAAAGAAAAGAAAAGAAAAGTGGAAAGCCATGGAAAGTTTGGGGTTAGTAAGATCCCTTTTTAATGTTTTGAAAGAAGTCTCACCACACCTGCATTTATCTGACCAGTATAAACTGTATTACAGTTTAAAATAAATGTTTTCTTGTAACATTTTCAAGTATCATTTCTTATTATCACTGCTGAAAACAGCTGGGCTGCTTAATAATTTTGTGGAAACCACTGATGCATTTTTTTAGGATTCTTTGATGAATAGAAATTTATTTGAAATGGATTTTTTTTAAACTTTATAAATGTCTTTATTGTTGTTGACTTGATCTTACTAACCCCAAAATTTTGTAGTAGTGTATCAAAAATAAATTGTCCATATGACTTGTGGGATATATTTAATATCTTCTGAAACCTTATGATAACTTTGTGTGAAGAACAGACAAAAATTTAAGTCGTTATTCAAATATGAACACCATATTTGACGTCTGTGAGGCCAGTGGTTCTCATGTGTATCATAACTGATATTTGGAAGCACAAATTATCTTTGAGGCTGAATAACGATTAAAATTTTAGTCTGTTCCTTGCTCAAAGGAACTTTTATAATACTTTCTTGGTGTTTTTATTTTCATTTTTGGGGCTAACTTTTCCTTTAAATGGCTGTGCTAATTTGTTTGTAAAAACCCTTAATTTGGACTGATCACTTTGAATTTTTGGACAATATAACAACATTAATTAATGTTGTTTCTTTTCTGTTTCTGGCAGTTATGAGAAGCGGTTATATTGAGCCGGGCAGCAGGGGGCACATGAGGGCAGGACCCAATGTTCCGTCACCCGCCGTCACCAAACACAGCAGCTAAATGTGATTTTTGTTATCCTCAGCCCCTATACTTTTTCCCGATGGCTCTGGATAAACATTAAAAAAATAAAACTATCTGATTGTAATAAAAGCCAGCAACAGTACTGAATGCACTATGGACTGTTTTGATTCTCCTTATTTATTTATTTATTTTCAGTTCTCCCTGTAAGAAATTAGACTTGGCAATAGAGAGATTATTTTCAAAATGCTATGAATGTACTACACCATCTGAAATATGAGGATTTTATGTGTGTGTATATGTGTGAGAGAGTGTCTATGAACATTTATGATACAGTATGTGGTATAAATGGTATGTTTTGTCAAACTGTCAAAATGTTCTAATTAAAATTGTTTGTTGGTTTATTAGCAATAATACTTGTCGTGGTATATGAGAAAATCATGTGCATATCACATTGCCATTAGAGTGTTATGAGTTAAATGTAATCTGAGAAATGCATTTGTTTTTTTTCCTAGAAGAGCAAGTTTGCAAGCTGCTTGTGTCACAGTGCTTTTCAGGCTATCCAGTTAGTCACATAGCACTAGAACTATGTTATTTTACGGATCAGATTATCAGTATAAGCCTTAAAATCAGGGATTTTGTACTGTTACTCGCCTTACACTAGTCAATAATCTACACAGACATTAGAAATGCTCCTTTTTTTAAGTTTATTTCATAGTATCACACATTTGCATCATTTAGATATATCAAACATTTACAGTATATAAAAGTAAGCAACTGAGATTTTACAAGGCCAGAAGTGAAGGACAGTTAAAAGAAAAAAAAAATTGCTGTAAAAGTGACACTTTCAACTTTGGGCTCCATTTTGTAGTTTGCCAAGACTGTTGTGTTGTCATTCTGAATATAATACAGTTTAAAAAATAAAGAATGAGTTTTATAGACTGTGTTTTTTATTGTGTTCCTAGTATCAGTTTCTGTTTATAATACTTTGCTTAAATATTTTAAATGTTTAACAACATTTTTATATTTAAATATGTTTATATACCCCCTTTAGCATAATGAGAAATGTAATTCAGAAAACGTAATTGTCATTTAGGAGAAGCAGCGACTGGGCTATTTACTAAGCACAGAGAGAAAAAGCATATCTTAAACATTTGCAAAAATAAAAAGTCAACAGTGAGACGATCTTAGAGAATATAAGCTGCTCTGTCTGTTAGTCTTTTTCTTCATGTGTTGAGCTCCTGCTTTCAACCACAAAGATGCGCACTAAAAAATATGACAAAGGCAAAAGCTGTCACAACTTCTTGTTATTACATCTCCACGGCCAACAGAGGGCAGTATCTGTGCACCAGAATGTCAGGCATTATAAACACTTGATTTTGTAAAGATGGAGGCTATGTTCGAAATTGACTACTAGCATATTACTGCATACTTTGCAGTTTATATATGTGAAAGATATGCATTATACAACAAAAAATTTCTTACTGTAGTAGGCTCTGCTACATTGTTGTCTCATGAGGTGTTATGTGCATACAGAAAATTCACATGCTACAGAAACAACGCAAGCAGTATACTAGCATGTTATTCCGAACATAGCCACAATATGCAATATACTACAAGTGAATTGGCAGATAAACATTTATTTCAATAAGATTGTGACATGAGTACATGATGTACATTTAGTATTTAATATGAAACTGCAGGGATTTTTCTGTTTTTCATTGTTATCTTCATGAAGCCTTTTGCTAATGACATCTTTCCCATAAGTTTATGCTCCAACAGAACATGTACAGTAGGTCTCATTCCAGAACAAAATGTTTCCCAAATAACAAAGCTGCCACAAATAATTGGGTTATGATAGTGCTGCAATGAATTGCAAACGAGTTCTATAGAATGTGTCTCTATACAGTAGTAACGTTGCCAAATGAGTGTTTAGGTGATCCATGCTGTAACAGCAAAGCCAAAGACTCATCATAAAAATGTTGGCAAGTGCTAGCTTTATTGCTGAAAGGTATACAAAAGCCTCATGTTCTTTTTAAAATTTGTCTTGATTCTTTCAAAGTCTTTTGATCAAGTCGAGCATTTTCAACAAGATTATTTTTGTTAAAAACGGGAAGTGGGTTTTAGGGAATTTCTCACAGTTGATATTTTGCCATATTTGTTTGCCATTTTGTCTTTGTCATGTCTCCTTCTAAAACAAACATTTCTTTCCACTGAAGCAGAATGCTTCAACAGCAAATCCCTCTCTACATATATCTTAACAAAAGTTCTGTAAATTGGAGTAGCTAGGGCTGAAATTACTGTGGGTGTTAGGTTAGTTGTTTCAGAGATTTCTTCCCCTAAAGGTCAATCGTATCACTACTGATACTGAGTGCATCTATCTGCCTGCAGACATTGATGAATTCAGCCTGAACGGCAAGCTCATCAACATGAGACGTTGTCTCCACATCCACGCTCCCTCTGGAGGACGTAGAGCCCAAGGCTGTGTACCGTCTGTGGAGTCGCTGCCCAGACTGTGAGCCCCTGTGTAGACTATTCTGAGACTGTTGTGCTGAGTTTAACCCACTGCAATGGACCGAGACCTGAGCTGGTCTCCCAGATATAGTGCTCCATTGCCTGGGTCGGTTGGGTACAGTAGCGGGGTCCACATCCCCACAGGAGGCAGTGCGGTACAGGCTGGGTTCGGTGGAGTTTCCCCAACAGGGTTGTCCATCCGGGGGTCCGCGCGTGCTAAGAGAGAGCCTAGAGGAGCCGAACAGGCTATGCTGGAACAGAGCTTCGCTGTTCAAGGCCTCGTCGATGCTTCGTCGCAGGTCGATGGGCGAAGGGGGGCGCAGATCTGCCGTGGAGTCGGCATCCAAGCTGGCAAAGGAGGACGCATGGGATCCTTTGCTCTTCTTTGCGGTTTGGGAGAGCTGTGTGGAAGACTCGTGCTGAGGGCTGCTGGGATAGTGGAGGTCCAAACCATCAGATTCACTGTGCGGAAGCTCCACCAAGGTGTAGAGCGGCACACTTTCGCTTTCCCGGCGTACTATTCCCTCACACAACCCCAGCTTCTCGGTGGGCCGTAGTGACCAGCCACACCGACTTGAGAAGATGCTGGGTTTTCCCAATGTGATTCCTTCTGTAGGTGGCTTTTTGAAGAACCAGCTGCAGGCACCAGGTTTGGAAGGGGGCACTCCGCAACACAGAAGGGGGTGAGTGATTACAAGAGCGAGGGTGAGACATACCCCTGTTTCACAAACTCGGCAGCTGAGCTGGAATCCCCACCAGGGCCAGGGCATCAGGCCAACCATGACCCCACCGGTCAGCCCTCCAGCGTTGAGTATTGCATAGAGTCGGAGACTGCCACATGCTAAGAGAAAGAGGGCAGAGAACACCCCAGCCCTGGCCGCCCTTTCCCACATCTGTGCCTCTGTGAATGGACACCTGCTGGCGTGGCACGATGGCCGCTCAGGAGAGCTCTCGTTCAGCCGGTAAATGTGCTTGACGTCTGGCCGGGCGCAGCAGTAGAGAAGCAGGTACGTGAATGACAGGAGAGAGGACATCAAGACGAAGGCTGCAGGCGGTATTAGAGGCACAACTTGCAGGGTGGGAAAAAGTTGCAGTATTGCCATGGAAGCCATCACTATCGCTACGTGCAGCAGTACTAGGGCGGCCAACAGGCAGGTGCTGCGCTGCAGGGTGTTCTGGGAAAGTAGCTGGGTACAAGAGCGAGCAGTTAGCAGTAGCAGCAGCAGGCCAAATGATGCCGTAAGACAGGGATAGGCAGCTTCGTGTAGCAGTCGTGCCCAGACTACGGGAAGACGCTCTTTTTGGCCGTATGGATCGTAGAGGAGCCACAGAGCCCGGCTGGAACCTGTCAGTAGCTGGAGAAGGTGGAGGAGGCTAAAGTGGGCACAACCAGAGGGCCATCGCAATGGCAAACACATCAGGCTGAGCACAGACAGCACAGCCACAAGCGAGAACACACAGCCGAGCCCGTATACCTGCAATTCCCATGCCAGGCCCCATGTGGCCATGGCAGCATTCCAGTCAGTCAGTAGAGGGACTAACAGAGGCGGAGTCAGGGATTCAAGGGGTGGGGTTATCACACCAGGGGGTGTAGTTTCATAAACAGGAGGTGGAGTGGACAGAGTGTTGTTAGTAGAAGCATGATTCTTCGAAGAGTCAGGTGACTGACAGATCCCAGTACCAACCAGGTTGCAGTCCGGGAGTGTGGAAGACTCACGCCAGTCCCAACCTGGAGATGCTGAAATACAACATAAAGTTTAGTTTAAGATGCATTTAGTGTGTATTATATTTCAGTTTTTCACAAGTGACAAACATTTTAAAAAATGTAAATAATTTTTTATGTGCAAAACAATATAATGTGAAATCATTTCATATTATTTATTCATATTATAACTGTTAAAATGGAATCTGACAATGTAATCCAGTTGTTTATGCACTCATGAGGTTATATTCACAAAACACAAAGCTAATGTTCTCCATAAGCAGCTTATGAAGTTTTTAGTTTTAGTTTTTGTTTGTTTTTTGCCACATATAATTACAGCACAAGAGGTATTTAAACCACAGAGAAAATACAGAACAACAATGTGGCGAGGGGGCGTGGTTCAGCGAAGTCTGCAGCGGGAGAGAGAGTCGGGAGACGAGCGGTGAGTGAGTGGGTTAAATGCAAATAACGAACACCTGTGTCTTGTTTCAGTAATTGGCGTGGAGAGAGTATAAAACGCCAGGAGAAACAGGAGTGTGTGAGAGAGAGAAGGACTGCTGACTGGTGGAGCCTGAACGGACTGAAGGATCTTTGCTGGAGTGAAAGTTTATGCAACTGTATTTATGTTTTGGTGCTCTGTGCACAACGAACTGTTTAAGGAGTGAATTTATTATAATAAAACCACCATCAGCAGTCAAGCCGACCCCGTCCTCTTCCTTCCTTTACAAAGTAAAATGGGACCCCAAGACGACCCAGAGGCGTTTATCGACCTGTTCGAAAAATCCGCGGAGGCTTTCGGATGGCCAAGGGACCAATGGCCCATGAGATTGATTCTGTTACAGTCTGGTGAATCACAGGTAGCGGCACAGCAGCTGCCAGTACAGAACCTCCTGGTCTTCGAAGACCTCAAGAGGGCCATCATCCAGCGGGTCGGAGTCCGTCCGTGAGTCCGGCCGGCCCTTCGTGATGGCCCAACAGCTCCTGGACTCCTGCCGCAAATGGCTACTGGCTGAGGGAAGCGACGTGGACCAGATCATCGATCGCGTGGTGCTGGAGCAGTTCATCACTCGGCTCCCGAAGAAGACGGCCGAGTGGGTCCAGTGCCACCACCCCACGTCGCTGGACTCAGCCATCCATCTGGCGGAGGACCACATGGTGGCGTGCCCAGGGGTCGGCGAACCCCTTCCATCGGCTTCTCTCTCTCCCTCTCTTCCCCCTCCTTCTCTCTCTCGACCTATCCCTCTACCTAGGTCCCGTCCGCCCGGCCCTCCTCGAGTCCGGCCTCGGGGGCGGGGTGGGACTGACCAGGGTCAATACGCGAGTCCGAGAGCCCGGGGGGCGGGACTGGCCACTGCCGGGTCGGACGCTGCTCTTGTTTCTCCGCTCTCTCCGCGCCAATCGTTTACCCCACTCTCTGCCACTAGAGCGGCGGGGAGGTCTGGGGCGGCCTGTTGGCGTTGCGGGGACCCGGAGCATTTCGTGGATAGGTGTCCAGTAATGGAGGTGGGGACGATGGTCCGGGTCCCGGATGTCCCACAGGCTGCCCCCGGTCAAGCTGGCTGGTACCAAATACCTGTGAGTATCAAGGGGGGTACCTATCAGGCCTTGGTGGATTCAGGATGTAACCAAACCTCGATCCACCAAAGCCTGATTCAATCTGGGGCATTGGATACAAGCCGCGTGGTTAAGGTGCGGTGTGTGCACGGGGATGTGGTGGAATATCCTGTAGTGCCTGTCATTATCCAATTTCGGGGACAAAAACATAGTGTTGAGGTGGCAGTTAACCCGCACCTCCGGCATCCGATAATTTTGGGAACAAATTGGCCAGCATTCAGTGAATTATTGGGATGTTTATGCACGGATGCCTCTTGGGAGAAAAAAGCACTCGAAGGGGGCGCGAGTGCAGCTGGGAGAGGCTGAATGGGGACCACTGGGTCCTGCTTCAGGGGAACAGAGCGAAATCGAGAGACTCATTCTCTCAGAGCGCGATGACTTTCCCCTGGAGCAGTCCCAGGATGAGACGCTAAAACATGCTTTTGAACAGGTCCGTACCATCGACGGTCAGCCCCTCCAACCTGCCCGCGCGCTTACCTATCCGTATTTTGCTATTATAAAAGATCGGTTATATCGAGTGACCCAAGACACTCAGACAAAGGAAGATACAACCCAGTTATTAGTTCCAAGGAGCCGCTTGGAAATGCTTTTCCAAGCGGCTCATTCTAATCTAATGGCTGGGCATTTAGGGCAAACAACGACACTAAATCGCCTCATGACCCAATTCTTTTGGCCGGGCATTCATGAGAATGTGCACAGGTGGTGCGCGTCTTTTCCTGAATGTCAGTTGGTGAACCCACCGGCCGCTCCAAAAGCGCCTTTATGCCCCCTTCCATTAATGCAGGTCCCCTTCGAGAGAATTGGCATGGACCTCATCGGGCCATTAGAGCGATAAGCAAGAGGACATCGTTTTGCATTAGTCATAGTGGATAACTCTCCGCAACATCTCCGCCAAGAGTGTTGCTGACGCGCTGTTTCGTTTAATCTCCCGAGTGGGGATTCTGAAGGAAATCCTCACTGATCAGGGCACGGCGTTTATGTCACGAACTTTTCGACTTATTGGGCATTAAATCGATTCGTACCAGCGTCTACCATCCACAGACCGATGGGCTGGTCGAACGTTTTAATCGCACCCTTAAATCAATGATTCGTAAATTTGTTCATGAAGACGCCAAAAATTGGGATAAGTGGTTAGAACCCCTGTTGTTCGCTGTGCGAGAAGTCCTGCAAGCCTCCACGGGGTTTTCCCCCTTCGAGCTTCTCTACGGACGCCAGCCCCGCGGGGTGTTGGACGTCCTAAGAGAAACTTGGGAGGACGGACCATCTCAAAGCAAGAACGAAATTCAGTATGTAATGGACTTGAGAACAAAACTCCACACTTTGGGGCGGCTATCAATGGAGAATTTGTTACAAGCCCAGGACAGACAGAGCCGGCTGTATAACAGGGGGACTAACTTGCGTAAATTTGTTAAATTCATCACAATTTGTTATTAAAAATAAAGTGCTTGTATTACTCCCAACGTCAAGCTCTAAATTACTTGCAAAGTGGCAAGGACCGTTTGAGGTCACACGGCAAATTGGAGATCTCAATTATGAGGTAGTATGGTCTGATAGGAGCGGAGCACGTCAGATTTACCACCTCAATCTACTGAAAAAATGGAATGAGGCAGAGTCAGTGATGTTGGCGACGGTAATAGGTGGAGAAGATGATCTTGGGCCAGAGGCGAATGTCAAAACACAATCTCTCGCTCTGGCCCCAGGTGGAGATCATCTCTCGCCCTCCCAGCTCATTGACCTAGCTAAGTTGCAAGCAGAATTTGCAGACGTGTTTTCGCCCCTGCCTGGCCGTACTAACCTTCTTCAGCACCATATTGAGACAGAGCCGGGCGTGGTGATACGCAGCCGGCCATATCGCTTGCCTGAACACAAGAAAAAAGTAGTTCAGGCAGAATTAGGCGTGATGCTTAACATGGGAGTGATAGAAGAATCCAACAGTAACTGGGCGAGCCCGATAGTTTTAGTTCTGAAAACGGACGGCTCGGTTCGTTTCTGTGTGGATTATCGCAAGGTGAATGCTGTGTCGAAGTTCGACGCGTATCCAATGCCACGGGTTGACGAACTGCTTGATCGGCTCGGTACGGCTCATTTTTATTTCGACATTGGACTTAACAAAGGGATACTGGCAGATCCCCTTGTCTCCATTATCTAAAGAAAAGACAGCTTTCACAACGCCGTTCGGATTACACCAATTTGTTACCCTTCCGTTCGGGTTGTTCGGGGCACCAGCCACCTTTCAGCGTCTCATGGATAAGATTTTACGGCCCCATGCTGCGTATGCTGCTGCCTACTTCTACGACATCATTATATTTAGTAATGACTGGCAGCGGCATATGCAGCATTTGAGGGCTGTCTTGAGATCGCTGAGAGGGGCTGGGCTCACGGCCAACCCGAAGAAGTGTGCGATTGGGCGTGTGGAAGTAAGATATCTGGGCTTCCACTTGGAGCATGGACTGGTGCGTCCCCAAATTGACAAGACTGTCTGCGTCCCAAGACCAAAAAGGAGGTGAGACAGTTCCTGGAGCTGGCGGGATATTATAGAAGGTTTGTACCTAATTATTCGGACCTCACCAGCCCTTTGACTGATCTCACTAAAAAGGAGGCGCCAGATATGGTCCAGTGGACGGAGCCGTGTCAACAAACTTTTACTCAGGTGAAGGCTGCTCTATGTGACGGGCCGTTGTTACACTCTCCTGACTTTTCTCTTCCATTTGTGTTGCAGACAGACGCATCGGACAGGGGGTTGGGTGCAGTTCTGTCCCAGGAGATAGAGGGGGAGGAACGGCCGGTGGTGTACATTAGTCGGAAGCTCTCTAAGAGAGAGACTAAGTACAGCACCATAGAAAAAGAATGTCTTGCCATCAGGTGGGCCTTCCTCACCCTCCGCTATTATCTCCTGGGATGGGAATTCACCCTCTGTTCGGACCACGCCCCTCTGCAGTGGCTCCACCGCATGAAGGATACCAATGCGCGGATCACTCGTTGGTATCTAGCTTTACAGCCTTTCAAATTCAAGGTGGTCCGCAGGCCGGGTGTTCAGATGGCTGTGGCCGATTTCCTCTCCAGAAATGGGGGGGGGGGG
>RJVU01053773.1:3783296-3805267 GCA_003731715.1 Anabarilius grahami
TTTTTAATTTGCCAATAAAATAAATATATTCTTTGCAAAATAATAAATAAAATAAAATAAATAAAAATGTACAAATTATAAAACTATACTTCATGGCAAAAAAAAAAAAAATATTATAAATCTATACTTCTTTGCAAAATAATAAGATAAAATAAAATACAAATATATAAATTATTACAAATCTATACATTTTTGCAAAATAATAAAATAAAATAAATAACAAAACAAAATAAAATAAAATATCCTTTGCTATCAAGGATAATGTTAGTGTTCAATAATATTGAAATTATGTATCCACAATATAATGGTTATCAGTCTATATTTGTGATTTTATTAAATGTATGATATCTTCTTATAATCAGTATGGTTCTGATATGTGATATATATGATAATGTAAATCTCTAATGCCAAATAAATATCTTCCCATGGAACTGGACATGTTTTGTCCCCCAACAGCGGCACTAAGCTAAACGTTGAGTGTTGAGTGGTGTATTACAGCCAGAGCAGAATTTACACACCATCAGTCTTATCCGATCCCCTCGAGTCATGTGACCCAATTCAGAAAAATGTACCTCACAGAAGAGGAAAGCAACCAAACACACACTAATACATTCTATATGAATCAATTCTCATTACCAAGATTGCAGGTAGCCTGTATTGTGCCTAACAGTTTGCAATTCTATTAGACTGCTTAGATTTATGTCAAATTATCTGACAGCTGCTGCAGTGCACACTCTGCTTCTTAACTCACATTAACCTTTCCTTTTTCTCGCTTAATTGCATTTTAACTCATTTCTCAACACTCTTTCCTCTTATTTCTGTCTCCTGAAGTGGATGCAGCATTTATCATTATTATTTGAGCATTAGAGAGAGAGAGAGAGAGAGAGAAAGAGGGGGATGATGGTCTACATTACCAACCAGTGCAGCACTGTTCAATGCATCTTCTCTTCAGCAGCAGTATGCAGTGACACATTTCCACACCGAAGCAAATGAACTCACACAAACATACACGAATAGACACAAACTTTAATTGTGCCAGAAGAGATGTGCTCACCACGGGAAGCATGGATGAAGAGTCTTAAATAGGAGTAATCCTTCACCCTGCCGTCCTGCTGCGGAAAGATTTGATTCTGTCTGTGCTTGCGCATGCCTGTGTGTTTTAGTGCTCTCTCTCTCTCTCTAACACACACACACACACGCATACCCATCTCTCTACTTTTCGCATGGACACACACACATGCTGCTTGACACACCCCCTTTTAGTATCCCATCTCTGCTCTCTCTCTTCAGGTGTCTGATCCCCCTCTTCTGATTCAGTTAAGCTGTCTCTAGTTTCCAGAGCTGGATTAGCCATGTTAGGTGTTTGACTCTTTTCTCTTACATCACTGAGCATCAGAGCAGGTCCTCTACTGCACTGATGCTGCTAAAAAGAAAAAAACAACAACATTTGTGCAGTATTCACAGCTTTAAATACAAGAGGATGGACCTCTCCTCCCAGTTAAGCTAATCAATATACAATATTGAACGTCATTTTCTGAATCCCACAGAGAGAGTCCGAGATCAATGTGCACCAATAAATCAGAGCATTAAAAGCGCCCAAGAGTGACTGCTGCTCTATTTTTCATTATGGTGGATTGAGATGAAACATTCTGCCAAGAAAAACCCAACCAGACTTCTTAATCAGTTAAACTAGCAAAGCAACTTGGTCAATCAGCTTCACCCACAAAACTAATGCTTGTCCACCAGCTAGACAAGTATCAAACATTATGGTCTAAATTGGACATTTCAACAGGGATAGAAACAAGGTTTACTTCGAGCTGGGCAGTGTAGCTTTGGGGACAGTACGATTTTTTAAAAACATTTTTGAAAGAAAGAAAATTAATCAGCATTTGTCACATAGTTAATGATAATCCACAACAGGCAGAGCAAACATATAGTATAACGGTGACTGGACAAATAAGTGACTGAGGGGGAAAAACTTATTGAACAACACAAACAAGATGATTAATCAAACACAGCTGAACCAAATGTAGACAAATGAGCAGCGGAAAAACTGAACAAAGGAAACAGGAAACTAATGAAAACATACTGAATGTAATGGTGACATTACTCCCCCCTCCAGCCAGGCACGGCCTTGCGCCGTAACAGAAGAAACAGAGGGAGGAAGTTTTGGAGGTGGATGAGGAGATGGCGAAGGGATGGTGAAAGGCAGAAATGTGGGGATGATGGCAGGATGAGGTGAAGGATGGTGATGGGATGATGACGGGCCTATCAGCCACAATGTAATGGTGACATTACTCCCCCCTCCAGCCAGGCACGGCCTTGCGCCGTAACAGAAGAAACAGAGGGAGGGAGTTTTGGAGGTGGATGAGGAGATGGCGAAGGGATGGTGAAAGGCAGAAATGTGGGGATGATGGCAGGATGAGGTGAAGGATGGTGATGGGATGATGACGACAATCCCTTGGGGGCAATGGTGGAGAATGTTCACTGACACAGACACATAGCTTGCCAGTGCCGACAGCCCACGGCGGAGTAGAGGGAGGAGCCAAGATGGTATGGAGGCTGACGACAACTGGGAGACGACTGACGGAGACGAGGCAGAAGGATCCAATGGCCGATGGAATCAAGCGACATTGCTGGCACTGGAGACCAAGATGATGTCATGGCGACGAGCGATGAACGTCGAAGCGGAGCCAGAGTACCAGAGGGCTGAGGTGGAGCTGGTGTGATAGAGGACAGAGGCAACGCCGAGGGGAAGGAGGAACCAGCTGCAGCCGTAAGGGTGGAGGGACGGAGTCCACCGGATGGCCCGCAAGTCCGTGGCGGAAGTGGTGTGATGACTGACCAAGGGGGAGCCGGCAGGACGAGGGAACCCGATGGAGCGAAGAGGTCGAAGGCGGGAGGCAGAGCCACAGGATCCCATAGGGAGGCTTGACGCCACAGGGACCCCCCGGAGATGGCGCAGGGCTGTAGACATACAGCAGCAGTGAGGCTATATAATGTCATGGGCCATAATGTCGCTGGTGCTGTCTGAAAACAGCGATGATGAAGGTACCGGGCCTATCAGCCAGTCCTCCACTTCCATTCACTCGGCCGCTGGTGTCACGGGCTGCACACCCCTGGTCAGAGCCACTTTGGGGCTCCACTTCCAGGGCAGTGGTAAACTCTGTTCTCTTGTCCACGGGCTCTGGCTCATTCGTCGCGGCAGGGTAGTTGGAGTCCTCCTCTGTTTCGCCAACAGTGAACGAGGATCCTGCTATCCATAATGCAAAGTTGATGTATTTCGCTAATGACCAGACTGGATCTCCTTGTGGCATTACCATGTGGATTTCCTCATCCAGCCCAACCCAGAATCCCTCAATTAAGGTAAGATCACTGCAGGTAGCATGGTGGCAGGTGTATAAAAACTCCTCCACATGGTCCTCTAAACACCTACCACCCTGGAAGATAAAAACTATACCTCCCTGAAAAAGTCCATCTCCCTTCCCAGGGGAAATGTTTATAGAGGATATCTCCGTATATCTTCTTCTAGGTCCAATCATCTGTCACATAGTTTGCAGGAATACAGATGAAGGCAGAAGAATAAAGTTCCACAAGGCAAAGTTTAATGATAATCCACAACAGGCAGGCAGTGCAAACACATAGTATAATGGTGACTAGACAAGAGTGACTGAGAGGGAACAACTTATAGAACAACACAAACGAGATGATTAATCAAACACAGTCGAACCAAATGTAGACAAATGAGAAGCGGGAAAACTGAACAAAGGAAACAGGAAACTAATGAAAACATACTAAAAATCCCAAAGACACAAATATACTGTACATAATGGTAACAGCAATGATGCATTAAATTAATCAAACGTAACAGTAATGACATTCATAACTTTCTATTCATCAAAGAATCCTGGGTACAAAAACAAAAAAAACAATGTATTGTTGTTTCCACAAAAATATTAAGCAGCACAACTGATTTCAACATTGATAATAAGAAATGTTTCTTGAGCAGCAAATTAGCATATAGAATGATTTCTGAAGGATCACGCGTGACACTAAAGACTGGAGAGTAATGCTGCTGAAAATTCAGCTTTACCATCACAGGAATAAATTGCATGTGAAACTACAGTATATTAAAACAGAAAACAGTTCTTTTAAATTGTATAATTTTTATAGTTGTATAATTGTTAAATAATATTTCACAATATTTCTGTTTTTACTGTATTTTTGATCAAATAAATGCAGCCTTGAAGAATATAAGAGACTACTTTCAAAAACTTTTTAGTTTTACATTTCATTTTAGTTTAGTAGAATCTCAGACAGCAGTTGTGCTTTTTTGAAAAATGGCTACACATTTTCATTGGCTGATCCTGATGGCATGCAAATCTATTTGGGTAAATGAGTGAGTGGCAATAGCTGGCCAAACACTCCACTTCCATATTCAGAGCATATAAACACTCAATACATATTTAAAGCCATTCCCCTTCACTGAATCCAGGATGGATGGTCCATTGGGACACACCAGTGTGTGTGGTCAGACAGAATGAGCAGGATGTAGATCAATCCTTATTAAAACAGACCCCGAGAGAACACAAACTGGGGCAGTCCCATAAAAAGGTAGTTGTGAGAGGACTAGTTAGGGCTTAGGATAAATGGATGCATTAGTATAGCTGAGTAACACATGATATCTGGTAATACAATTTAAGTAATCATTGTATGTCACAATTCATCCGAGAAAATTTGACTCTGAATCCACACATTTTATTACAAATTCATTCTATAGGAATATTAATTTGCTTTCACATATTCACTCACATGTACTATGAAAGCATTGCACATTGTATTAGCTTATAGTGTGTGTACAGGAAGGCACCAAATGAGCTGGAACTAAAGGGGGTTTGGTTTAGAACAATGACCCAGATGAGCTGATCAAACATATGACATCAACATGGCCCACAGCCAGTTCCCCCCAGGCTAAGGGCTGCTTTTACTGCCCTACCAATCATCTGCTTCATTGCTGCTGAGAAGGGGGCTTGTTGGGTTGGACCCAGCAATGCTGACTGCTGCAAACAAGACAGCAGCAACAATTCACAGCACACATACTGCAGAAACAGTTAAAATGTAAATGGGAAATAGGTCGTTTAGCAAAAACAAATTAAAGGTCCAGATGAAGACATAACCACAAGTTTGAGACCCAACCCTGTCTGTTAATTTAGAAAGTCTAGTTTGTCCAGCAAATTCTAGCATTAAAGTGTAAAAGCAGTTTGCAAAATCGGAACGTAAAAGTGACTTGATTTGCTGAATAAGCAACAGAAACAATCGATCATGAATATAATGGATTTAATATATGAAACTACGAATACATAGGCTATATGGCTAAATATACACAAAGAATACACATATATACAGAAGCGAAAGTAAAGACAGGAAAAGAGAGAAGACAAAGAGTAGCAAAACTTACAGACAGTTCCCTAAGAGCCAGCAAAGAATCAGTATAACTTTGTTAGGTCGTGCAACTTAGTGCATCTAAGATAGAAGCGGTACTTGCATGAGTTGGCATGCTGAGTTTCAAAAAGATACATGTGAAGATTCAGTGCATCCGTGGCTGCAGTTCATTGGCTTCTTCCGTCTCCGCGGGAAGTTTGAACTGAGAACTTGAAAGTTTGAGAATGTCTTCTGCTTAGCTTCAATGAGGCAACAAAGATGCCAATGGGGCAATCTGACCCAGACCTGTCAGAGCCATGGTCTGTGAGTTATACGAAGGAGGTCAAACGTTAAAAGATTTCTTTAATTTAAAGTTGTGTTGATGATACTGATCCTGTGCAGACGCTACATTTGAGTCCTCTGTTTACCATAACTGACAGAATCTACTGACCACATCATGGACTCAGCAGAGGAAACAGATTTACACTGAGTTCTCAAGCAGCAAGGCATCCTTCAGGAGGAACTCAGTGCATCTCGCCGCGCCTTCTCTGAAATGTCTCTCCAGCTAAACCAACTCACGGAATGGCTTGAGCAGTTACAGACCAACCCTCTTGTGGCTCCAATTGTCCTGCCTCCTCCCGACCCTAATGTGGCCATTCACCGTCGCTTCAAACCTCACCTTAATCCACTTGCTCTGTACTCCGGTGAGCCTATCCATTGACAACTGGATAGCTCTCTGTTCCCGGCATCGGAAGGGCGTGAGAGGGAGGCCATGGAGAAGTATATTCACGATTATTAGGTTGCTGCCATAATCTGGCCCTCTTCTTTTCTGGCTGGGGCAGGGTTCTTCTTCGTGGAGAAGAGAGATGGATCGCTGCGCCCCTGTATAGACTATCAGGGGTTGAATGACATCACGGTGAAGAATCGCTATCCTATCCATCGGCCTTCGAGCTCTTGCAGGGGATGACCATTTTTACTCATCCCTTTTGGGCTTTCTAACTCCCCGGCGGTCTTCCAGGCACTGGTCAATGACATACTTATTTGTTTACCTCGACGTCATCCTGATCAGGCGAGTGCTCCAGCGCTGCTTGAGAATTCCTTATTCGCCAAGGTGGAGAAGTGCGAATTTCACGCACGGTGGGTTCCGTTCCTGGGATTTAATCTTTCACCTGAGGGTATCCAAATGGATCCTGCCAAGGTAAAAGCAGTTGCTGATTGGCCCACCCCAGATAGTCATAGAGCATTTCAGCGATTTCTGGGGCTCTCCATTTTTTACAGGTGGTTCATTCTGAACACCCTTCCTCTGACTGATCTCACCTCCACTCGAAAACGCTTCTTTGTCGCTGCAGGCTTGGGCTGCGTTTACAAACTTAAAAAGTCCCTTTGTAACTGCTCCCATCCTTGATACTTATGATCTGTCTCGTTAGTTTGTTGTGGAAGTGGATGCGTCAGATGTGGGAGCAGGGGTAATTTTATCTCAGAGGTCACCTTTGGATGACAAAATACATTCCTGTGCCTGTGTTTTTCGGTCATTTCAGGTTTAACATCTATTGCCCAGGGTCCAAGAATGGTAAGCCAGACGTGATTTTTTTGAGGATTTGATGTTAATCATGGCAGATGCAGGTGTGCTTTTAAGCGTTAAAGACGTTACAGACAGTTGAAGGAACTGTCACTGTCCCGATTGTGCTGCATAGTCACGAAAGTTTATCATTTGCATACATTTTCATGCCTAGCCAATTTAAGCATTCAAGCACAAGAAAATGTGAAAGAGAATTCCACTGAAGAGAAACACCCTACAACATAATGCTGCCACCACCATGCTTCACAGTAGGTATGGTGTGTTTTGGGTGGTGTGCTGAGTTTGCTTTTCACCAAACATAGCAATGAAAGAAAGAAGCCTTTCCTGAAAAACTGCCACACTCAGTCTTGTTTGTGCTATGCAAAAACACACCTGGAAGACTCTGATGCCATCTGGCAAAAGGTCCTGAAATCCGACAGAAAATCTGTGGATGGACTTGAAGAGACTAGTATATTGCTGCTCACCATGGAATTTGACTGAACTTGAGCAATTCTGCAAGGAAGAATGGGCAAATATTTCAGAATCTAGGTGTGCAAAGCTAGTACAGACATGTCCAAAAAGTTTAATGGATGTAATTAAAGCCAAAGGTGGCTCTACAAAGTATTAAGTCAGAAGACTGATGACTTTTCCAACTCTGTTATTCTATTTTTTCAGTTTTTTATTAAGTTCCTTAACTGTTGCTTTTTCTTTCATTACTCTGATGTTGTAAGATAAAATTTGTAAATATAGCTGGAAAAGGTTTTTTTATTGGAATGGGTTTTGATTTTAGGCTGTACAACAAATAATATAACTATTTCGAAGGGGTATGATGATTTTCTATAGACACTGTATATAAAGCGGTTCAAATATTGAATTACAGAGCCCTTCACTAATACTGGCACCCTTGGTAAATATGAGCAAAGACGGCTGTGAAAAGAGGAGTATAAATATGAGAAAACAGAAAGGCCAAATTCCCTTAATCGTGCATCACAAGGAGAGAAACCGTATAGTTCTGGTGTGCAGCAAAAGATTGAGCTTCACAAAATAGAAAGTGGCTCTAATAAACTTGCTAAAGCATAAATTAAATAGGCTAGCTAAAGCATTGAAAATTAAGAAGTTCCAATCAACTAAGTTACAAATCTGCCTGGAAGAGGACATTTGTTTATATCGTCCTAATGCACGGTCAGGAGGAGAGTTTGAGTGGCCAAAGACTCTCCAAGGATTACAGCAGGAGAATTGCAGAAATTAGTTGAGACTTGGGGTCAGAAAGCCTAAAAAACATTATCAAACAGCACCTACATCACCACAAGTTGTTTGGGAGGGTTTCAAGAACAATCCTCCTCACTCATCCATAAACAATCTCCAGCATATTCAGTTGTCAGACACGACTGTAACTTCAAAAGGGATCTGGTTTAATGGTCAGATTAAACTAAAAAAAGAGTTTTTTGGCAGCAAACCCACCAGATGGGTTTGGTGCTAACAGAAATAAAAAGTACCCCATGCCTACAGTTAAATATACTGCTTGATCTTTAATGTTGTGGGCCTATTTTTCTGCTGGAGGTCCTGGACATCTTGTTCAGATACATGGTATCATGAATTCTAGTAAATACCAACAGATAAAAAAAAAAAAATCAAACCTGACCATTTCTGCTAGAAATCTTATAATGGGCCATGGTTGGATCTTCCATCAGGACAACGATCCAAAACAAACATCAAAATCACCATAAAAATGTGTCACTGAGCACAAAATGAAGCTTCTGCTATGGCCATCCCAGTTCCCTGACCTGAACGCTATAGAAAATGAGTGAAGTGAACTGAAGAGAAGAAGCACCAACATGGAGCTGGGAATCTGAAGGATCTGGAGGGATTCTGTATGAAGAAATGGTCTCTAATCTCTCGTCAGGTGTTTTCCAAACTCATCAGGCATTAAATAAGAAGACTCAGAGCTGTTATCTTGTTATTTTGTGAATTTTTTTAATGAAAGATCAATAGGATAAACAATGCAGATTTATTTTCACAGCCGCCTTTGCTCATATTTACTAAGGATGCCAATATTAGTGAAGTATATCTTACCAAGATGTGATTTTATATAACTGGGACCGTAGGGTGTCCCAGTTGTCATTTTAGGTTTCAGAAGGTTGCTCGCGAGCAACCTTTGTGGTTGATTTGCACCCTCAATAGGGTATATGTCAAACGTCACATGACCAAACCGGAAAACTGGTCTCATTGCATCCGCTTGTCAGAGAAAGTATTTACGGCAGTATGAACTGACGGCATATCTATGGACTTTTAAGGTAATCAGCAAAACTACCTTGTTCACATTGTTATAGGTGTTTTATTCTATTAAATATCTAAATGTTAGTGTGAAGAAGAAAATAAAAGAAGTTTATATATATATCAATCTGCATAAGCGGGGGACATCAGTTATGCTCATTTTTACTCGCTCCTTTTAAGTTATCTTGAATAAAACAGCAATTTTTTTCATGAAGCACATAGAAAAGACCTAAACAAGAAGAGATCTGATCTGTTTTACAAAATACGGAAGTTAGATTGCGCATAACCCCTATGCTCACTTTTGCCAAGCCCGCACTGAAGTGAGCTCTGCAGCATACTTCCCGACAGTCAAAGTGGTGTTATGTCACGAAAGTGTGGACTTGTAGGAAGACTGCGAGTGTTTAGAGCCATTTGGGACAGGGCCGCTCAGTCTGACCTTCACGGCCTTTAAGTCAATTTAACGACCTACATATGGAAATTTATCCATTCAATATCTTGCTCACCTGGGGGCGTATTACAGAAAATTTCTATATTAGGTCTTAACTTAAGATATGATAACTTAATTTAGGATTTTTCACAAATTCGTATAACAGAAGCAAATCTTAACTTGATTTAGGATTCTTATCCTATCTAACAAAATCTCATAGTTAAGAAATCTTAAACCGCTCCATCGAGTTCGGTAATCAACTGTCAGGTCTGTTACCAAGCAACCAACGACACGCAAACTGATTCTGAGGTAAACCTAAAATCAAAATGGAGAAACAACGGCGCACTTTTAAATTCAGTGTTCCGTTGAAATGATAACGCCTGTTTTATTCGGCAAGTTTTCACATTCGCTCACTCATGAAAATAAGGAAATATTTAATCAAAGCGCAGCACATCCTCTAGGTCCTCCACTATCAACCGTCGCCTTTGTCTTGTATAATTAATAAATGTAACGCCATTCTCAAAAAAGGCTTTATACTGTGATTTTTACCGTTGGATTTCAAAAAGGTTTGAAGTTAGGACACCAGTGGTGTAATTTGGAATGCAGCGAAATGCGAAATGTTTTCGCACGAGCTTGCGTTTCCGGTCTGACGCATTCGCATGCGTTTGAATGGAAATTAATGGAACGAAAAGTGCAGTGTGACCGCACCTTTAAGGAAAATAAAAACATTTCGCATTTTGCTGCGTTCCAAAGTTAAAGTTTGGTAAACTCTGACCTGCGAATTCGCATCACATGAAGACGTGCTACCAGTAGAAGATCGATTTGTCACGGCATGACCTCTTGGCTGAATTAAAAGAATTATATTTTTGCAGTAAAGTCGAGTATGTTCTATATTTTTTACATTTTGAATGTATTACTTTAAGTTATATGTTGAATTCATGTTTATAAAAAAGACGCTGTAGACCGTGACGTCATATCACGGCCGTTACAGCATCTGAAGAAATTTTGCACGTTCAAAGTCTAGTCTGACCGTGGCTTTAGTGTTATGAATAAGCTGGTGTGTTCCAAAACAATGACAAAATTCGCATTTAGGAGATATAAGCATTCAAAACTTAGTCTCTCACTTCCGCTAAAATGGATCACGGATTTTCATGACATCACATCGCACTTCAGCTTCTCATCAAATCTTCTGTCCAATCAAATGCTCTCTAGAATCTGAAGTCCCTCCCCCTCCTACACTATCAACAGACACTTAAGCTGAGGCTGAAATCGGTCATTTATTCATACATTTACTAGTTTCTACATGGTGAATGGCACATAGTGCACTATATAGAGAATAGGGAACGATTCAGACCGTGTAAATATGCTTTCCATTGATGTGAATGAAGTCCATTTTCGCGTTAGTATAACGTGACCTGCCGCAGAGCAAGCAGCACAGTCTGCTCTGGTCCAGAGACACGAGAGCACAGAGCGGATCATATCCGCGAGTTGGCTCAGACCACGAAAGGTATCGGACTAATTTAAATTCTTCACAGAATGCTGTATTTTAAAGTGATATAGAGGAGATTAGGAGGAGAAACGGTTAGATATTAAAAGGAAACAGAGGTTTTACTGAGTTTAATGGCTCTGGCCGAGCTGTGATATAAATGAAATGCTATTGGCTATTTTAAAAAAGGGGCGGGGCTGTTCGATATATTGCCCTGTCTTCCTGTTTCAGTTGAAATTACATTGAAAAATGCTGTGCGTTCCAAGACATTTCAGCGGGCCTTTAAGAAAAGTCATTCTGTAATAGCTTTTGTCCTAAATGAGGTCCTAACTGAAATTACCATGGTTACCAAACAGATAAGATAGGATTTTTAAGTTAAGATCTTCTGTAATATGCCCCGTTGAGTAATAAAAACGCCATCTCCGCGTTGCCTTTACAACATTTCAAATCCCTCAGTTCTCGCCATCTCCTAAAAAGCCAACGCAATGTTGCTTTATTCTTGTTTTATTACGAGCTCTGTCACGTTCTCACATGTGATTCCCCGGAGGTTCGAGATTTAGCTGCTCCATGTCAACCTTTCTCGCTCCTTGTGACAACTAACCTACGCCACTCCCACCCACATGCGTCAAAGTTGTCAGAGCAATTTTTGTCTATTTACAGATTTGACGAGACACGCATTGACGTAAGTATGCAATTTCACACAAAAAGCATCCCACTCTATCTAAAATTGACACTTATGCTGCGATCCAGACAGCTTGGAATTTGGATTTTTCCCACCTTGTTCTTGGAAAAAACAGCTGCATCCGAAAACTTAGGCAGCTGACTTGTTGCCTCGCTGAGGTAAAATATTTAATTAGGACAATACTAATTTCTCGCTAGAAATGACATTAGAAGTGGAAAATGTTGGTCAAAAATAGGCTTGCTGCAATAGTCGGTGTTACACGGTGTTCAGCCACACACGATTACATCACTTGCCCACCGCGGCACCACCCCCGCCATCGTTTTGATTTTAGTAATAAAAATCATTTAGTTCAGTTATACACTACAATTAAAAACTGAACACTTCAACTCAATTCAGCGTGAGCGCAGCACAGATCAGCTGCAGGAGTCAGATTTTATTTATCACTTGATGAGAGTGAGGCAAGCTGACTGACAAGAGTATAGGCAACTGACAAAGAGATTTGGTTTCAAAGCAAAATAATTCTCTATAAGAGAATTTGTCATTGTACTATTTTGTAGTGTTTTTCATTAAGAATAATAATGAACCCATCATTCAAGCAATTGCCACCCACGAATTATCTAGAGAAACGATCGGTCATTTTCGAAAAAAATACAACTGTATATGCTTTATAAACACAAATGATCGCCTTGCACGTGCTTCTGCTTTCCGTATTCTTCAAAAAGCTTACGCTGTATTTCCTACGCCTTCCATAATATACTTACGGAAAAAAACGGAACTGGCGCTGCGTTCGTTCCGTAAGTCGAATAGGGAAGGCGTAGGACATACAGCGTAAGCTTTTTGAAGAATACGGAAAGTGGAAGGACGTGCATATACAGTTGTATTTTTTTCGAAAATGACCGATCGTTTCGCTAGATAAGACCCTTATGGTATCGTTTAAAGCCCTTTGAAGCTGCAATGAAACTGTAATTTTGACCTTCAACCGTTTGGAGGCCATTGAAGTTCACTATAAGGAGAATAATCCTGGAATGTTTTCATCAAAAACCTTAAAGGATTAGTTCACTTTTAAATACACTTTTCCTGATAAATTTACTCACCCCCATGTCATCCAAGATGTTAATGCCTTTCTTTCGTCAGTTGAAAAGAAATTAAGGTTTTTGATGAAAACATTCCAGGATTATTCTTCTTATAGTGGACTTCAATGGCTACCAACAGGTTGAAGGTCCAGTGCAGTTTCAGTGCAGCTTCAAAGGGCTTTAAACGATACCATAAGGGTCTTATCTAGCAAAACGATCGGTCATTTTCGAGAAAAATACAACCGTTTATGCTTTATAAACAAAATATTGCCTTGAACGTACTTTCCGCATTCTTCATAACGCTTACGCTGAATGTCCTACGCCTTCAATATATTTTACTTACGGAAAAAAACGTAACTGGCTCCGCGTTCGTTACGTAAACAGAATAGGGAAGGCGTAGGACATTCAGCGTAAGCGTAATGAAGAAAGTACGTTCAAGGCGATATTTTGTTTATAAAGCATAAACGGTTGTATTTTTTTCGAAAATGACCGATCGTTTCGCTAGATAAGACCCTTATTACTCATCTGGTATCGTTTAAAGCCCCTGAAACTGCACTGGACCTTCAACCTGTTGGTAGCCATTGAAATCCACTATAAGGAGAATAATCCTGGAATGTTTTCCTCAAAAACCTTCATTTCTTTTCGACTGACGAAAGAAAGACATGAACATCTTGGATGACATGGGGGTGAGTAAATTTATCAGGAAAATTTTATTTGAAAGTGGACTAATCCTTTAAGGCAGCATTTTTAATATTTCGGACGCAGCCAATGTCTGGAATGCCACTCAAAGTCGGGGTACATCGAAGTAGCGAGCCGCTTTTTGGTACATCGGGGTACTTTTTTTATATATATTTTTATTAAGAACTTGTTAACAGTACAAAAAAACAGGCACAAACGACAAAGCTCCAAAGATAAATGGAAGAGGGGGAAAAAAAAAAGACACTCACAAGACGCAAAATATAGACTCATATGTAACAGTAGAATTACCTTTTACATTTTTCACAAGTTTAAGAGAATGAGTTCGTTACAGAAAACCTTATATAAAGGAGGAGATTTGGATAATCGACATTTGTGAATAAAGAATTTACCATTCAGGATAATGAAGTTTACAAAATTGTCAATATTTTTGTCTTCATGTTCATAATAACAAATAATAGCTTTCAGGTTTAAAGTTATCGTCGATCTAACTTTGGCAGAGAAAGTGAGAAAACAGTCTTTCCAAAATGTCTGTACACTGTGACAATCAAAAAACAAATGGCATAGAGACTCCTCAGAACAATTACATCGGGGTACATCGATCAACCCCAACCTCAGCGAGATGATGTCACTTCCTGCTTCCAATTATCATAAACATAAAAAACAAACTTTAACATTAGACATTAAGTTTATGTAAACCGTTGTTTTGCTTTTCGGAAGCTGTTTTCAAAGCGATTTTATGTTGTTTTTATTCTGTTTTTACCATAATTGTCACAAAAACACGATATGCTCTTGTTGTGTCATGGCGACATCACGTGTTAAACAAGTGAACGTGACTGACGCTTGGAACTCACTGAGGTCTGAAGTGGGACATTTAATGTGGGATATTCCCACGTCCAACCTCATCTGGAACGCAGCATTAGTTATAATAGTTACATAGTGCACCTTTAAGAAACGACAAGTCTCCTCCAGAGGTAAACTGCTGAACTTTGTTGCCTTATTATCCTGTTATCACTTGTAAGGCCACTTTGAAACATTCTGCATTGTAAAAAGCGCTATATAAATTAAGTGGTGAATATTAAGATTAAGAACATAAGCAGCACATCCGTTCCCTATAATTAGCCTACTACACAAATAAAACTGCGCGTGCTTTAGCCTTATATATGTATTTATATTCGTATATCTGCATTAGTTTTATCCAAATATAGTTCCCTATATAATATTTATTCATTCATTAATTCATGCATGCCTGCCTTGCTTGCACGTGCCCCTCACACAGAGTTTCACGCGCAGAGCGTCCCCGAACTACCGGTGCTCGTGCACGCCAGCATCTGCCTCTGCTCAGCAAGAATCCTGTTAACAGCAGGTAAGAAACGCACTCGTATGTGTGACTGGCGTTTGTGGCATATTCTTACACATAGGCTGACCAGTAGAGATCTACGACAGTTTATATAAGTGAAAAACCGAAGATTTGTGGAGGTTTTATCCTTTAGTTTGGCGTAGCTAACTTGACAGCTAGTCATGTCAACAAGTAACAACCTCCTAAACTACCACAGGGCATATAACTGCTCAATATGAAAGGATAAACTGGAGCAGAATTCCAGGATTAGTTATATTCCAAACTTGTGTTTTAACATTTGTTTAAAAAATAATTAAAAATAAAATAAAAAGACGCTAATATGAAATATGAATTCAACACTGTAAAAATTACATTTATTTATTTTAATTGATATTGTTTTTTTGGAATTTGGCATGTAACAGTGACAGGGCGACACACAGGAAATGCATAATTTAGATCAGTTTATTGCTGAATATAAAGTCCTCTCAAAATGTGTAAATGTCAGTGTTATCAAATACTTTGTCTAAAAGCTTTATAATCACCATGAAATCAAAATTGACTTTTTTATATAATGCAGTATGTATTATAAATGAATCCTGTCTGTGCTAGAGCTGTCACTAACGATTATTTTAGTAATCGAGTAATTGGATAATTTTTTTGAACGATAACCATTTAAGTGAACTATTTATTTTAAGCCATTAAATGGCTTAAAATAATAACATTGAGGCAATAATAATAAAGTATCAAAAGCAGGTAGCCTAATCATATGGTTTTCTTGAACAACACTGTTAAAATAATGTAATATACACATAATATATACAGTCAAACCAAAAATTATTCAGACGTTTTTGATATTTTCGATATATTTTTACTAGTGGGTGCAGGACAGTACACTATAGTTAATTTATGTAAGTGAGGATAGTAAAATAAAGTAAACTGTGACATATTATACCCAAAAATTCTTCATACAGTTTGACCTTAATTATGTCAGATAACACTTAAACAAAATATGTTGATTAATTTCTTTCTGATACAGTTTAACTCTGAGACCTTGTCATATTTTATTACCATTTTTTAAACTATATTGAATAAACTGTAATAATGAAAGAAATGTTCAAGGTGTCTGAATAAATTTTGGTGTGGTTAAACACACGACTGCCTTATTCTGTTTGAGAAGCCACATCCTCACACAGAAGGAAGCTCAGCTGTCGTTATGAAGTGAGTTTGGAGTAAAAACATGTTATTAAATGTAGTCTTTTGTTGGACAAAATGTTAATAAATGCTTCTCATGTCTGGAAAGATGTTTGACGTGTGTGCTTTTTCAAATGTACATTATAAGCAACTCAAACCGCAGTGCTTTCAGATGGATTAGCATTTGGAGCCATTCTTCATTGACAAGCTGCACATAAAAAAATTATCGCACTAAGAATCGATAATTGCGTTTGTTCAATGTTATTTTTCGATAAATCGTGCAGCCCAACTCTACAGCATGATCAAATCCTTGTTTAATATCGGCCAAATATTTAATTCAAATATCCACTTAATCTTTAATATTTGATATTAATGCTACTTCCACTGTAATTGTAGAAATGCTACAGCCACTGTATTTTTAAGTGGTTTTAATATATCGTGCTGTAGGCTTGCTGCGATAGTCAGTGTTACCGGTGTTCAGCCGCAACACCGGTTTACATCACTTGCCCACTGCGGCACCGCCCCCACCGTCATTTTGATTTTGTATAGTAATAAAAAATAATTTAGTTCAGTTAGAGAACAGACACTTCAATTAAAAACTGAACGCGTCTGTTCAATTCAGCATGAGCTGAACAAGAGTCGTGGCACAGATCAGCAGCATGAGTCAGATTTCACATCACTTCGCCAGTTTTGCCACACTCCTGACTGACAAAACGATGACGGAAGATTTGGTTTCAAAGTGAAATGTAAAAGCACATATTTAAGCGAGTTTGTCATTGTACTGTTTTGTTGTGCAGCCTTTGAAAACCGTCTAATAATGCGGTTCATGCTTCTCGTCCGTGGGATGCGCCACTTCCGGTATTTTGTCGGTTAAATTTGCAATTGAGGATTATTTAATTGAGGAATTGTGACAGCCCTAATCTGTGCACATCATTAGGGCTAGGAGAATAAATCGATTCATCTCGTGGATTGATTCTAAGATTTTCCAAGTGCATCGTGATTCTTGAATCAATTCTGAGCTTAGTTTTTAACAGCAGATGGCGCTCTAGGCTAGTTTTTAACCGCACGCTCAAATGCTGACGAAGAAAAACGCTCTTGCGTTCGGGTATGTGTCATAATTTTATGACACGAGATTAATGTAAACAGCTCACTGCAAACACTTTTGTAATTCGCTTCAACCTTTTCGAACTTTATGAACGATTATTTTATAGAAGGTTCAAATGGTGTGTGTAAGGAATTGGAAGAGACCAGAGTGTGGCTGTTTCTAAAGCACGCAGTGCCATCTGCTGTTAAAAACTAAGCTCAGAATCGATTTGAGAGAGAATTCCGATGGATTCAGAAAATCTCCGAATCGATCCAGAATCATTCAACGATCAATTGTCCCAGCCCTACACATCATTATTTATTTATTTTTTTTAAAATGTATGTGCCTTCGTAATCTTTAATTACAATAACTTCTCTTTTCTGATGACGTTTATCAGCGAAAGGGTGGGACAAACTGCCACTCCCGTGAGATCATAGCAATAGCAAACCACAACCATCCAATCAATCCCTGATGGACAAAATCAAGTCACGCCATGCATTTTTTCTTGTTTGAGAAGCCATTGTACTCTGATGTGTCACAATAGGTACTATTTATATAGTAGTCAATGAAAAATAAACTGGATTAAGAGAATGTATATTTTCACATGAAAATGTTACATACTTCACCTTTAATTTTTTTTATATTCAGGGTTACATTTCTGATCAAGTATAATGGTGCAACACTTAAATATTTAGTATTTCATAAATTGTAGATTGCTGTCTCCCAGGGGAGAGGGTTTCTTCGCCATGGCCTGAATTGGGTCTGTCAGATTTGAAGACATCCAAAATGTGCAGTGTCAGAGGAGCAGAGCTGAGAAACACACTGTTTTAATCGATTCAGACAAATGCAAGAATTCAGGCAATACAGCATGTTGTTCATCCAGAAGATTAGATTTTTCCTTAAGCGGCAGATTTCTAGAGTTCAGGTGTCTTTGAGTGTATTTCTGTGGCAGCAGCGGACACGTAAGTTGAAGGCAGCTGTGACGTTTTATAGAAATGAACTGCTGTTCTTTCTGTGCTCTTTCTTTAGTTCACCTGCTGTCCTGCTTTCCAGAGTGGTCCCCATGGCTGGGGTCACTGCACACAAGATCAGTAAACAGATTACCTTCTTCGTCAGTGACGTCGCTGGGACTCCTACGGCTAGCTTTTCACCTGGTCACCCTAAACCTATATTGCTTTTACTGCCGTGGCTAGGCTCCAGACCACAAGCCATTGCAAAATACTGTGAGATTTACTTTCGCACGGGCTTTGATGTACTCGTAGTGGAAAGCGAGGTGAGACAGTTCTTGTGGCCCCGCTGGGGGTTGGAGTATGGTGGGCGTTTGCTGGAATTATTAGAAAGCGAGCGCTTCTCTCAGCGCCCCCTACTGGTCCATGCTTTCTCCATAGGGGGATATACATTTTCTCAGGTGCTTGTACATGTGGCCAAAGACACCCAGCGTTACCAAGGCCTGACAAACAGGATCAGGGGTCACATCTACGACAGCCTGGTCATGGGATCACTGGAGCATATGGCCACTGGTATGTACAGAGATTGCCGTGTAAAGTATGTTTATATTAACCTTTCAGTCTGCACTGCTAACACTTTGGGGTGGATGGTATGAACAGAATCTTGCATCATGGTATGAATATTTTTATATTATGTACCGTTATTTGTGCTGTACATTCAAGTCGTAATGTTCAACAATCAAACTCTACAGTTGTACAAACAATTATTTTTCTTTTTGACTTCTTTTGACTTGCGTCCTGATCTGCATTTTCACATTACCCCAAACATAATAGCTACATAAATGCAGTGTATCTACTACAATATTACAAATGTGTTACAATTGAAAATAACTGTTTTCTATTTGAATATATTTTAAAATGTAATTTATTCCTGTGATGGTAAAGTTGAATTTTCAGCAGCCAATACTCCAGTCTTCAGTGTCACATGATCCTTCAGAAATCATTCTAATGCTCATGCTACATCCGAATAAACTGATTTGTGCAAATTACATTTCTTCTTATTATTATTATCAGTTAAGCAGTTAAATCAGTTGAGCTGCTTAATATTTTTGTGGAAACTGTGATATGTTTTTTCAGGATTATTTTAATGAATAGAAAGTTCAAAAGAACAACATTTATTTGAAATAGAAACCTCTTATAAAATTATAAATGTCTTTACTGCCAGTTTCACATGTTCTTGCTGAATAAAAGTATTAATTGCTTTAAAAAAAAAAAAAACTTACCAACAATAAACTAAAACGGTGAGTTCTCTATAAAATACACCATCATACCATTTACATTTACATTTACATTTATGCATTTGGCAGACGCTTTTATCCAAAGCGACTTACATTGCATTATACTATACATTTTGTATCTGAGTATGTGCAAACCCTGGGATCGAACCCATGAAGTAGTACACCACCCAGCCCTAGTAGTACACTGTAAATATGTTGTTTTCCACCCCTCTCTTCTTTGTAATTTAATATGCCTGTGTAGGAGTGTGGTTCCTGTAGAGCAACTCCCATAACGGATGCTAAACATGTACTGGAGAATTAATGTTGGCACTACAACGAAACGTTGAGTCGTAGGACCATATAAATCACTCAGCCTGTGCTAATACTTATAGGTTACTTGATTACATGTATCTTGTTTGTCAGGTTTGATTTTAAACTATATTAAAAACAATATACATTCTCATCGAAAGCTTCACATTTCCCAAAAGTTATGATGTAGGAATTGTAAAATAATTCTTGCTTGCTTGTAAAATAAAACTTTGGTACTACCTCATCGAAAATAAAACACAATGTACACATAATTCTTTTTCATGTAAATTGCAATGCATAACACTACTACTTGTAAAATCCTTAAAGGGTTAGTTCACCCAAAAATGAAAATTATGTCATTTATTACTCACCCTCATGTCGTTCCAAACCCGTAAGACCTCCTTTCATCTTCGGAACACAGTTTAAGATATTTTAGATTTAGTCCGAGAGCTTTCTGTCCCTCCATTGAAAGTGTATGTACGGTGCACTGTCCATGTCCAGAAAGGTAATAAAAACATCAAAGTAGTCCATGTGACATCAGTGGGTTAGTTAGAAGTTTTTGAAGCATCTTAAATACATTTTGGTCCAAAAATAACAAAAACTACGACTTTATTCAGCATTGTCTTCTCTTCCGCTGCTTCTTCTTCTTCTACGGCGGTTGGTATCCAGCTTATTGGTGCATTACCGCCCCCTTCTGCTCCGGACAGTGACGCGATTAGGACATCCGCGACATGCACACTTACGCACCATTTTAAAAAATTTAGCAATACCAAAATACAAACAATGTAGAATAGCTTGAATACAGCGTGCGTCTCCCTCAGACTGTAAACGAAGCTCGGGCGCACTACATAACACGTCATCAGCGTCACTGTCCGGAGCAGAAGGGGGCGGTAATGCACCAATAAGCTGGATGCCAACCGCCGTAGAAGAAGAAGAAGCAGCGTCACTGTGGATATACACAGACCCGGAAGAGAAGACAATGCTGAATAAAGTCGTAGTTTTTGTTATTTTTGGACCAAAATGTATTTTAGATGCTTCAAAAACTTCTAACTAACCCACTGATGTCACATGGACTACTTTGATGATGTTTTTATTACCTTTCTGGACATGGACAGTGCACCGTACATACACTTTCAATGGAGGGACAGAAAGCTCTCGGACTAAATCTAAAATATCTTAAACTGTGTTCCGAAGATGAACGGAGGTCTTACGGGTTTGGAACGACATGAGGGTGAGTCGTTAATGACATAATTTTCATTTTTGGATGAACTAACCCTTTAAAACATTTTTGACTCTATCTACAGTACTTTTTAAAAAAATTTTAAAGATTTTTTAAATGTTTTTGAAAGAAGTCTCTTATGCTCACCAAGGCTGCATTTATTTGGTCAAAAATACAGTAAAAACAGTAATATTGTGAAATATCATTACAATTTAAAGTAGTTGTTTTCTATTATTATATATTTTAAAATGTAATTTATTCCTGAGATGCAAAGCTGAATTTTCAGCGTCATTACTCCAGTCTTCAGTGTCACATGATCCTTCACAAATCATTTGAATATGCTGATTTGCTGCTCAAGAAACATTTCTTATTATTATCAATGCTAAAAACAGTGATGCTTAATATTTTTGTGGAAATGGTGATATATATATATATATTTTATTTTTTTTTTTCAGGATTCTATGATTAATAGAGAGAACAGCATTCATTTGATATAGAAATGTTTTGTAACAATGTATATAAAATGTCTTTACTGTCACTTTTGATCAATTTAATGTGACCCCAAACATTTGAAGACAACAAAGGAAATTAACATTTGAACTCTCTCTTGCAAAATTAGCATCCCCATCATAGACACAGTCACACTGAGCCGATCACACTTCAGTATCATCTTAATCTACATTTCCTTTCCTTCACCCCCTCTTCCGTCATCTCTTCATATGGAGATGACCTGAAAATCACCCAAAAATCAATAACGTTGATCATATAACACTATACATGTTTGGTATCATTTGAAATGTCTCAGTGCGACTGGTACAAAGGTCTCATTCCCACAAAAGTAAACCAGAAGGTAATAAAGGTTTTAAAGGATTAGTTCACTTTTAAATAAACTTTTCCTGATAATTTACTCACCCCCATGTCATCCAAGATGTCCATGTCTTTCTTTCTTCAGTCGAAAAGAAATTAAAGTTTTTGATGAAAACATTCC
>RJVU01053773.1:3829209-3855294 GCA_003731715.1 Anabarilius grahami
AAATGCCAGCGAGAAAGTAGAAAAATAAGCTCTGTACTCACCTGACGGAAGACGGCAGGGGATGAGCTGAATGCTCTCAGATGCTGAAGACAGCACGAGGCGGCGCGGTGAACAGCTGATAGAGAGCGAAGATCCGCAGAGCGAGAGAACGCCGTGAAAACGGCGGAGAAACTTGCTCTTTTAAGCGGTTACAACCGCTGGAAATAGCTCTTTAAATTGTTCGCCGGATGGCGGCAGGAGACTCGCTGAGAAGGCGGCCGGAGAGCGGTGCTCGAGGCGGCAGTCTGCGAGAGCGCCGGCGCTGCAGGCGTTCGGCGATCTCAGCTGGTCCGCTGCGGTGCCTCTTCTACGGCGGGAGAGCTCGTTCCAGGCGGCGAAGGCTTTCAGCTTCGGAGATCAGCGAGGAGAAATACTGTCGTCGCTGAAGGAGAAAGATCTGAAATCCTATGGCGAACTGCCCGCTTATATAGCCATACGCCCCGCCCTTTCTGGCGAGCTTTGGCGCGCTGCATCGCCATAGGCTCGCGCGGCTCTGCCGCGCCGTCATTGGTTCAAAAAGTTCTCAAGTTTGAACCAATGGCCGTGCAGTTACACTGCGCTATTGAAAAAGGCTTCAGCAGTGGGAAAAAGGAGACCTTTCCCCATACGCAGTATGAGTGAAGTATCGAAAGGGAACTTATTTATGCCAGCCAACAGTTGTTAACCCGCCAGAACCTAAAAAAAAAAAAGCTTACTTAAGAACAATAAGAGAGAACAGATAATCTTAGATAGATATTCAACTTCAGAAACAATACCAATATGCCTTACTACTGTATTAAAATGATTTATACACTTCAATTTCAAAAAGTGTCTCGGGAAAATATTTTTACCGTTGTCTCATTACGAGCAGCCATCTTGCCGTTTTGACATCTCGCGTGATTCTATTGTGTGATTTGGACAACTTCAAGTTACGCCCCCTCAACAAGTTACGCCCCTTTCTTGTTACGCCCCCCTCTTGCAGTCCGCAGACAGATTCTATTGAATCCAACGGCCAACTTGTTCGTCTGCGTTTGTTGGTGTTTGTTGGCTGTTGTCGGGGCGGTGCGAATTGGCCTTAACGCGCAAAATGGCGGAATACGTCCCGCCTTCTAAATAAGAGCCAATCGCCGACTAGTAAAGTCATCGCGTCTCTTGAGAAGGAGGTCTCTGCGGAACAAAAAGGGGCGGTTCCCAACTTTGGGGTGTTGTCACACTAGAATAGGTGTTTTTCAACCACTTTACCTGATTTGCTCAAATCGAGTGGGAGATTTCCGGAAAAACAATAAGAAATATGTCTTGTATATGAATGTAAGTGTTTTATTTAAGTTGTTTAATAGTTGTTTAACGTTTCTTTTGTGTGAATATGCTTGCTAGCTCGTAAAAAGCTACTTTTAATCTACTTTCACTCACTTCTAGCGAGAACTATTGTCAGGTAACATTCGCTATTCTATTTGATGAATCTGTTAGTCACTTGATTTGTTTTAGTTTTACTATCAGGTTGAGGCTACAGTGTCTGTGGTCAATAAAATGATTATAAAGTTTAAAGTCTTCAGAGTCATCATTTCAGGTTAACACATTTTCTTTATTTTAAAGCTTACACAAGGTCAGTAAATAGTCTCATTAATGCATATAAAGCTTATACTTATACAATATACGCTGAGACAGTCATGTGTTTCTGTGTGGTTGATAGCCTATAAAAAACAATTACACTTAAAATTAAAGTTTATATAAATCACAAGCACTGTCTAGCCTACTTATTCTCTCTGCTCGTCTATTAATATAGTGCAGTAGGCTATTATGCCATTTTAATATTATATATAATATAAATAATATTAAAATGGCATAATAAAGAAACCGGTGATTCTAACGGCCGCTGAAGAGACGCAAGTATAGGTCTCTGCGGAACATATATAATACTATATAGCTTTTATGACGACGGTTTACACTATGCACGTGAAATTTGGCATGCAAGAGATTCAAATAAAATAGGCTGTTGATCGCGTGCCATTGGTTGTGTTCTTCTGCGTTCTTCATATTGAAGAGCATCAATTATTATACAAGACTTGTAGCACAAGAAGGCGATCTAGCCTTAAGAAACTACTTGAGGTGAAAAAGGTGAAGAGGTGAAAAAATACCGTAGTAATATAGTAAATACTATAGTGTTTTTGAACCACACTTGAATTAATTTGTTGTGGTAATTCAGTTGCTGTGGTAATATAACAACTAGTAATATATTACGTTACCCAATACTGTACTAAGTTTTCTTTAAACTATATTATGCTACAATACACGCAGTTTACTGTGTAAAAAACTAAAGTATATACTACAGCCTATGCTGTAGCATTCATTAACAAAGTGTTGTAAATACTATAATATATACAGTATAGCCTACAACTGGTTCAAAAACACTATAGCTACTATCAATTAATAGTATTTTTTCACCCCATGTCCAACCACAAATGACGCCGATTGGTAAGATTCACAATACATCCCGTGTCATTATAATTCGTAGTTTATGCAAAATAATAATAATAATAATAAAAAACGGAGTAGGCTAATAAAACTTGCATAAATCATATATTTCGCCCTCTCGAGCTATAAGCTACATGTCCTGTAAAATAGTTCATACTCTTCAAAATAAATGAATATAGTAAAATGTTTCCATATATAGGCACTCGGGAAAAACGCATCCCTGTTAAGTCAAGCATGCAGCAATATTTTTTATTTTTTTTATTTTTTTTACATTATCTCGACATAATTGTTTCTCGTGATCTAAACATTAAAAAAGTAGTTGTGATCATGAGAAAACAAGAAAATAATAAAATAATAATGAATGGCCTTTCAGGCTTCCGTACTTTAAAAAAAAACGCCTATCCGGCTTCCGTACTTTTTTGGTTGGATCGTTGAAAACACCTTTCTCAGTTAGAAAACACCCCAAAATTGGGAGACGCCCCTCTTTTGTTCCGCAGAGACCTATACTTGGGGGCCTGGCATAGAGACTCATCCGGGTACATCGATCAACCCCAACCTCAGCGAGATGATGTCACTTCCTGCTTCCAATGATCATAAACATAAAAAACAAAACTTTAACATTAGACATTAAGTTTATGTAAACCGTTGTTTTGCTTTTCGGAAGCTGTTTTCAAAGCGATTTTATGTTGTTATTATTCTGTCTTTACCATAATTGTCACAAAAACACGATATGCTCTTGTTGTGTCATGGCGACATCACGTGGTAAACAAGTGAACGTGACTGATGCTTGGAACTCACTGAGGTCTGAAGTGGGACATTTAATGTGGGATATTCCCACGCCCAACCTCTTCTGGAACGCAGCATTAGTTATAATAGTTACATAGTGCACTTTTAAGAAACGACAAGTCTCCTCCAGAGGAAAACTGCCGAACTTTGTTGCCTTATTATCCTGTTATAACTTGTAAGGCCACTTTGATTCAATAATTATTAAACATTATTTATTAATTTTAATGTTTATTATGATACACGGTTAATGTAAATTGTTTTATTTTTATATATAAAACATACATGCATACATACATTAAAAATAACATTTTTAAAAAGTACCTTTATAGGTTAGCTCATTCTGTCAACTGATATTTCTTCAGGGTCACCCTAGATATTACTGTACTCACTGTCAAATCATTTCACTGTACAGTTTGGGAGAAAATTAAAGTCAAACTAACCCACAATATCAAAGTGCATTTTAGCACTTACACTGTGTCCCATTTTCAAACACTCATAAAAATGTTTTCTTTACAGGTTTGCTCATTCTGTCAACTGATATTTATTAAGGGTTACTCTGGCTATTACTGTACTCATTTTCGTATCATTTTACAGTACAGTTTGGGAGGAAATTAAAGTCAAACTCACAATATCAAAGTTCATTCAAGCACTTGCACTGTAGCCTATTTTCAAACACTCATAAAAATATTTTCTTTATAGGTTAGCTAATTCCTTCAATTGATTTTTATTCAAGGTTAACCTGTCTATTACTGTATTAATTTTCAAGTCATTTTACTGTACAGTTTGGGAGGAAATTAAAGTTAAACTCACAATATCAAAGTGCATTCAAGCACTTGCACCATGTCCCATTTTCCATCACTCATGAAAATCTTTTCTTTATAGGTTTGCTCATTCTGTCAACTGATATTTATTCAGGGTCACCCTGGCTATTACTGTACTCATTGTCATATCATTTTACTGTACAGTTTGGGAGAAAATTAAAGTCAAACTCACCCACAATATCAAAGTACATTTTAGCACTTGCACCATGTCCCATTTTCCATCACTCATGAAAATCTTTTCTTTATAGGTTTGCTCATTCTGTTAACAGATATTGGTTCAGGGTCACCCTGGATATTACTGTACTCATTGTTGTATCATTTTACTGTACAGTTTGGGAGAAAATTAAAGTCAAACTCACCCATAATATCAAAGTGCATTCAAGCACTTGCACTGTGGCCCATATTCAAACACTCATAAAAATCTTTCCTTTATAGGTTTGCTCATTCTGTCAACTGATATTTATTCAGGGTCACCCTAGATATTACTGTATTCATTGTCATACTATTTTACTGTACAGTGTCATATTATTTTACTGTACAGTTTGGGAGAAAATTAAAGTTAAACACCCATAATATCAAAAGTACATTCAAGCACTTGCACTGTGGCCCATATTCAAACACTCATAAAAATATTTTCTTTATAGGTTAGCTAATTCCTTCAATTGATTTTTATTCAAAGTTAACCTGACTATTACTGTATTAATTTTCAAGTCATTTTACTGTACAGTTTGGGAGAAAATTAAAGTCAAACTCGCCCACAATATCAAAGTGGATTTTAGCACTTGCACCATGTCCCATTTTCAAACACTCATGAAAATCTTTCCTTTAAAGGTTTGCTCATTCTGTCAACTGATATTTATTCAGGGTCACACTGGCTATTACTGTGCTCATTTTCATATCATTTTACTGTACAGTTTGGGAGAAAATTAAAGTCAAACTCACCCATAATATCAAAGTGCATTCAAGCACTTGAATTGTGGCCCATATTCAAACACTCATAAAAAATATTTACTTTATAGGTTAGCTAACTCCTTCAACTGATTTTTATTCAGGGTTTACCTGACTGTTACTGTTTTAATTTTCAAGTCATTTTACTGTACAGTTTGGAAGAAATTTAAAGTTAAACTAACACACAATATCAAAGTGCATTCAAGCACTTGCACTGTAGCCCATATTCAAACACTCATAATAATATTTTCTTTATAGGTTAGCTAATTCCTTCAATTGATTTTTATTCAGGGTCATCCTAGATATTACTGTACTCATTGTTGTATCATTTTACTGTACAGTATGGGAGAAAATTAAAGGCAAACTCACCTCCAATATCAAAGTGCATTCTAGCACACGTCCCAAATTCAAACACTAATAGGTTTGCTCATTCTGGCAATAGATATTTGCCCAGGGTGACACTGGCTATTACTGTACTCATTGTCATATCATTTTACTGTACAGTATGGGAGAAAATTAAAGGCAAACTCACTCCAATATCAAAGTGTATTCTAACTCTTGCACCGTGTCATATATTCACTCATAAAAATCTTCCCTTTATAGGTTAGCTAATTCTTTCAAATGATGTTTGTTCAGAGTGACCCTGACTATTATTGTCTTCATTTTCAAATCATTTTACTTTAGAGTTTGAGAGAAAATTAAAGGCAAACTTGCCTCCAGTACGAAAGTCCATTCTAACTCTTGCACCATGTCCCAAATTCAAACACATAAAAATCTTTCCTTTATAGGTTTGCTCATTCTGTCAACAGATATTTGTTCAGATTTACCCTGACTATTACTGTACTCATTGTCATATCATTTTACTGTACAGTTTGGGAGAAAATTAAAGGCAAACTCACCTTCAAACATCAAAGGTCATTCTAGCACTTACATCATGTCTTATTTTCAAACACTCATAAAAATCTTTTCTTTATAGGTTTGCTCATTCTGTCAACTGATATTTCTTCAGGGTCAACCTGACTATTACTGTACTTATTGTCATATATTTTTACTGTACAGTATGAGAGAAAACTAAAGGCGAATTCACCCTAAATATCAAAGTGCCATCTAGTACTGTTACAACAGAGACACCGGAGGCAGAGATAAAAGCAGTTGAGGTTGTTTATTATAACAATCAGCAGAGTAACAGGTGGGTGAAAGATGTATGGGATGATCTTGAGGTAGAAATGAGGTAATACTGTCCTTAATGTTGATTTACAGATGATGTTGGTAGAAGACGCTGGAGACAGATGACTGGAACACTCACACACAGGCAGGATGGAACACAAGGAGGAATGGAGACGATGGAGACAGGTAAGTATAGCGTTTAGAGTCCTTGAGGTAAGCATACAAATGATTGTAGTACCAACGAGACCGGACAGTGAATGTGTGTGAGTGTGGGGCTTAAATGCTGGTGGTGATTGCGGTGATGATGATGTGCAGGTGGTGATGATTAGTATGCCGGTGATTGGGTGCGTGGGTATTGCAGCGGGGTGGAACCTGACGTGTCTGTGACAAGTACATCTAGTGCCAATGTATCCCATCAGATGGTTGAGTCGCCCATGAGCTGAAGGCTATTCTGCAGTCACACAGGGCCCCAAACCCATCTTTGAGATGTCTGTCATGAACTCTTTCCTTCTGGAAACAGAGCCCAGCATTATCCTGTTCTAATAAAAATGGGACGATTTCAAGGGGACCAAGAACACAGTGGTGGCGAACTCTAAGAAGGTGCAGGCCTGTGTGCCACTCACGAGGTGGAACATGTCTTTCAACCAGTGCTGTAGTGGTTGCAAATGGCCTAGCAGCTTCTGAAATCTATTGAGGGGAAGAATAGACCCCAACTTGAAGGAGGCTGCCATGCTCCAGATTTTCTGTTCTGTTGCAGAAAAGAGAGGGCCGCATCTACACACTTCATAAAGTTATGCGGAGCTAGAGAGAGTCTGAATGGAAGGAATTTATATTCGTATACCACTCCCTCAAAGGCAAATCTCAAGAATGGCCTTTTGTGGGGGGCTTTCTAGATATGAAAGTCACAGTCTTTCAGATTGACCAATATAAATTCATCTCATGAGGATCCGGTTCAGACGTCACAGATCAAGAATGGGCCTGAGACCGCCATCGTTCTTGGGAACGAGGAAGTAGCAGCTGTAAAAGCCTGACTCTCTGCATTCTGAGGGAACTACCTCCACATCGCCTTTTTCTAGCAGATACTGGACTTTGGCTTGGAGGACATGAGACCTGTTGCCTGAGGCTGAGGAGTAAATCATGCCCAAGGGGCGTGGTGGTCTGCGAGCGAAATGGAGCTAGTAGACTCGTTCTGTTATTTCTGATATCCAGCTCGACAGCATGGGGATGGCCTGCCATGCCCGGAGTCGAGTGGCGAATTATTGAAGTGCTACTGGCTGTGTTTCGCACTGAAGAAAGTAAGAGGCACCTGTCACAGCATTGAGAGGAGGGGAATGCTATTTTCGTGAGAAAAATCCATTGAAAGCAACAAAGTTGCAACAGTCAAGGTCCAGAGAAGTAGTAATAGCATCAATAAAATTGTCAACATGACTACAGTGTCACATATCTGCTGTGTTGTGTTTCTTAGTTTGACTTAGTTTCTGTCAGTCTGTTAATTATGTAATAGTTTCCTCCTGTGTTCATTTACTCCCTTATTAGTTCCTTTGTTTGACTTCACCACCAGTCCCACTCCAGTGCCAGAGGTCAGCCAACCACCACCAACGATGAACGATGTGACGGAGATGCTGTTTGAGCCCACCGCAGACAGTGGAGACTGGCCACAATGAGAGACGAGCCCATACCAATGATAAGGACAGAGTGTTTTGTAGCCCAGACCACCTACAGAGTCTGACCAGGTGCGCAAGCTGGCAACACCATTCATCACTAAGTTAGTGATTGTGGAGTTTGAGGGCTGGGAAAAAAAACTCTGCCCACAACACCACTGCTGTGGAAATGTGTATGTCAAACTCTGGCAAATATTTTGATGAACTGAAGGATTTGTTGAAGTGATCTTGATAGACTTTTTCGGAGAGGCGATTCTACCCTGTATTTCCAGCGGGGCGCTATTCTGCCTCCCACCTGCAACTCCACCCTGGGGCCTCTTCCTATCTGGTCTCTGGTGTACCATCTGGCTATATCTCCAGAGTCTCCTGTGTCTCCAGCACCTGTATCTCCAGTGTCCCTTGTATTTCCTGAATTCCCACCCAGCCTCCCTCTCACACCTCTTCATTCAGCCAGTTCCTCAGCCCCACCATCGTTGCTGTCCTGCACCCTTCTACATCCTCCACGTGCCAGCAAGAGATGCCAAGTGTCTTCAGGCCACCAGCTCCTTCTCGCACAGAGGATCCCGTTTCCACCTCCAGCCTCTGTGCCCCCTGCTCCACCTCGGCCCTTCGACACTTCAGATCCACCATCGGCCATACAGCTTCTCTGGGTTCCCTCATCCCTCAGGCTCCACCTTGGTCAAGCATTGACCTGCCTACACCTACAGCTCCATCTGGTTCTACCTTCCCCCCAGCTCTGCCTCCATCCTCAGTCCCACCGGCTCAGCCTCTGTCCTCAAGATTCCCGGCCACCTCGGTCACCAGGACCATCGGCTGCACGTGAGCTCATCAGCTCCGTCTGGGTCTCCATCTTCGGTTGCATCTCTGTTGGTTGTCCTCGGGGTGTTGTCTGCCACCAAGTCGACTCCAACATGACTTTTCCAACTTGCGACTCCTGCAGGGGCTGCAAGACTTAGAATGCACTTTGATATTGGAGTTTTGCCTTTAATTTGATACTAAAATGTACAGTAAAATGACATGAAAATAATTACAATAATAGCCAGTGCCATTCTGAGCAAATATCTATTGACAGAATGAGAAAACCTCTAAAAAAAAGATTTTTATGAGTGTTTGAAATCGGGACATGATATGTGCTAGAATGAACTTTGATGTTTGGAGGTGAGTTTGACTTTAATTTTCTCCCAAACTGTAGAGTAAAATGATATGAAAATGAGCACAGTAATATCCAGGGTGACCCTGAATAAATATCAGTTGACAGAATGAGCTAACCTATAAAGAAAATATTTTTATGAGTGTTTGAATATAGGCTACAGTGCAAGTGCTTGAATGCACTTGGATATTATGGGTGAGTATGACTTTAATTTTCTCCCAAACTGTACAGTAAAATGATACAACAATGAGTACAGTAATAGCCAGTGTGACCCTGAATAAATATCAGTTGACAGAATGAGCTAACCTTTAAAGGAAAGATTTTCATGAGTGTTAGAAAATGGGACATGGTGCAAGGTCTAAAATGTACTTTGATATTGTGGGTGAGTATGACTTTAATTTTCTCCCAAACTGTACAGTAAAATGATACAACAATGAGTACAGTAATATCCAGGGTGCCCCTTAATAAATATCAGTTGACAGAATGAGCAAACCTATAAAGAAAAGATTTTTATGAGTGTTTGAATATAGGCCACAGTTCAAGTGCTCGAATGCACTTTGATATTATGGGTGAGTTTGACTTTAATTTTCTCCCAAACTGTACAGTAAATTGATACAATAATGAGTACAGTAATAGCCAGTGTGACCCTGAATAAATATCAGTTTACAGAATGAGCAAACCTTTAAAGGAAAGATTTTCATGAGTGTTGGAAAATGGGACATGGTGCAAGTGCTAAAATGCACTTTGATATTGTGGGTGAGTATGACTTTAATTTTCTCCCAAACTGTACAGTAAAATGACTTGAAAATTGATACAGTAATAGTCAGGTTAACCTTGAATAAAAATCAATTGAAGGAATTAGCAAACCTATAAAGAAAAGATTTTTATGAGTGTTTGAAAATGGGCCACGGTGCAAGGGCTTGAATGCACTTTTGATAGTGGAGGTGAGTTTGACTTTAATTTTCTCCCAAACTGTACAGTAAAATGATATGAACATGAGTACAGTAATAGCCAGTGTGACCCTGAATAAATATCAGTTGACAGAATGAGCAAACCTTTAAAGGAAAGATTTTCATGAGTGTTTGAAAATGGATATTGTGGGTTAGTTTGACTTTAATTTTCTCCCAAACTGTACCGTAAAATTATTTGACAATGAGTACAGTAATATCTAGGGTGACCCTGAAGAAATATCAGTTGACAGAATGAGCAAACCTATAAAGGTTCTTTTTACAATTTTTATTTTTGATGTATGTACGTATGTTTTATATATATATAAAAACAAAATTTACATTAACCCTGTATCATAATTAACATTAAAATTAATAAATAATGTTTAATAATTATTGTATATATAAAAACATTAAAATCAAAACTTTTAATTTAATAGTAAAATTAATGATCAATATTAATTACCATTACTATTAAGATTAATGTTAACATTAATAATATAGAACAATAAACGAATTTTAAACATTACAATCCAACAAAAAGTAATAAAATTAATAAATTATGAATAAAACTCATATTAACATTAATTAATATTCATAATGTATAATAATTAATGTATAATATATATAAAACATTAAAATCAATAATTAAAAAAAATCTAATTAATAAATGATTCATAATAATTACCATTAATATTAACATTAACATGATGTATAGCAAATATACAAAGAACAAATTCGAAAATAACTTTTTTTATATAAAAAATTATTTGAGTCATAATAAGATGGGGAAAAAAGCAATACATAACTTATCTGATGTCTCTTTATGTTTTGCCCTTTTTACGGTTAACTGCAAGAGTATAAAAGGAAACTGCCGTCTTTAAATGCATTTAGACCGTTTCCAGCACCCATACCGTAAGTGCAGGAATAGACGCGCAAAAAAATAAAATAAAATTGCGGCTGGCTTGACCGTGTATTTTCGACGCGCGGCCCACTTGACCGCAGTGCCACGGTGTATCAGGACACGGCGTAAAACTGGTTCGCAGCGCAAAGACCCCAGTCTAGTTCAACACTAGGACCATAGGCGGTGATCCAGTCGTCCTTAATTCACAGGAACAGAGCAATGGTCGCGATGACAACAGGGTCCGATGACACCGTATAACAGAGGTAGAACGAGACAGTCAACACGACAGGAATCCACACAGCAATTCAAACGAAGGTTTAAACGAGACACCAAGCCCACTGTACGTCACTTGCATGTTGGCCCGCACCTGTAATGCGGCTCACACGGCACATAAACTGTTGCGTACTAAACGGATCATGGAAACAGATGATGGCATCCAACAAAGCTCCTCAGTCCACCCTCAAACATCCACACGCCCTGCCGGAAGTAAGGTGACTCGCTACCTGAGACAGAGAAGACGTACACACATAGCGCCCCTACGGGAGCATTTATACGCCACCAAATGAGTGTAAATAAAAAGGGGCACACCTCTTAGTTATAGTTTACGTCAAAAGGTAGACAGGACTGCTACACTTGCACGCGCCCCTCACACAGAGTTTCACGCGCAGAGCGTCCCCGAACTACCGGTGCTCGTGCACGCCAGCATCTGCCTCTGCTCAGCAAGAATCCTGTTAACAGCAGGTAAGAAACGCACTCGTATGTGTGACTGGCGTTTGTGGCATATTCTTACACATAGGCTGACCAGTAGAGATCTACGACAGTTTATAAGTGAAAACCCGAAGATTTGTGGAGGTTTTATCCTTTAGTTTGGTGTAGCTAACTTGACAGCTAGTCATGTCAACAAGTAACAACCTCCTAAACTACCACAGGGCATATAACTGCTCAATATGAAAGGATAAACTGGAGCAGAATTCCAGGATTATATTCCAAACTTGTGTTTTAACATTTGTTTAAAAAATAATTAAAAATAAAATAAAAAGACGCTAATGTGGCTAACGTTAATTGTGGTAGCATATTTTTGAATGAGCATGATTTCATGTGATTGTCTGCGGCGTACAATAAAGTTATCATCATCAGACAGCAGTAGATGATCAGGGGGGTATTCCAGAAAGCAGGTTATGTGACATACCTGGGTATGTTTAAGAGTAAGTAAGCGGATAACCTCAACTTTTGGTTCCAAAAACGGAGGTAACTTTTAGGGTATGTAAGTAGCCATGGCAACTTGCTCTCTGAACATAACCTGCTCCGGAGCAGGTTATGTTCAAGGGTTAGTTAGCCTAAGAGGAATTCAGATGTGTGTTATATTATCAATATGGTTATATTAATGTATCTAAATTTGTTATATAGTTACAGTTATATACACAATGTTATATTATACAATATATAAATGTATTTTATTGTCATCTCACACATGGATCTGCTTTTTATCCTTTATAACAGGACATTTTCTATGCTATAATTTCTATAATAAAATACATATCATATATGTGATATCTTATTAAATAATTAGCATCAAAAAAACAATATTAAGATCAAAAATTATTGCACAACCACCCAATAGGTGGTGATGTGCACCAAGTAGGTTATGTAAATCGCCATTAAACAAAAGAAGAAGAATGAAGTAGAATGCAATGGTAGAATGGCGCGCTTTTTCTTAGCGTCTGTTTCCATGGTGAATCATCGATTCGTCGCTCTGTTGAGAATGTCTTGTGTGTTAACCGGGAACATACTCTGGGTTGGCTGAACTTACTCCCGGACGCATTTTTGGAACCAGCATACCTCGAGTAAGCAAGGTTTGGGTTAATCAACCGAGAGTTCAGGGTATATGTGACAGTAAGTTAACCCTGCTTTCTGGAATACACCCCAGGCCAGATGAGGTTTTGTTTATTTTGAAACTGGAGTTTTGTTTTGATTGACATGTTGACTTTGACCTTAGTGCACATGCATAGCTGACTGGATTCATGTATGTACCAAGCATGGTAGCTACAAGAAAACAGTCAAGATCTGCTGATCTTTGGCTTTTCCACCTATGGCATAATACAGAGTGAGCCATTTGTCTTTCTGGATCATTTTCAAGGATTTGTTCAAATGAAAAAGGCTAATGATACACATTCTAATGAACTGAAAATACTCATTTTGAACATTTTGTACTGATCCAGTTTTTGAACTTTCAGCCCAGTTCCTGTTGCTGTTTCTCATTCATTCTCATTCAAGATGATTATTATACTCAGCCTAAGGCCCTATCAAAATGCAAAGTTTGAGGTTTTTTTTTTTTTTACTGAATTATTTTTTGGTACTGGATGGCTCTTTCTGTATTATGTGAAGTTTAAGGGCCAATTAAATTTTTTTATTATATTTAATGCAGCACATACATACAATGCTGTAGATGCAGACATGTAATTTAAGGTGGAATGGAAAGCATCAAGTAGGGCTGGGCGATATATCGCATGCGATTGTCACGCGCAATTCGTCAGTAAAGCCGGTTCCCTGATTACCGCAAAATCGCAATCACCTGCTTTCAAATGGAGCGGCATTTAATAGACAGAGCCGTAGATCACTGACAAGCCACGCAATATCGCGTTCATATCGCAGATGAATCGCCTTCGATAATGAACGCGATATTGCGTGGCTTGTCAGTGAACTACGGCTCTGTCTATTAAATGCCGCTCCATTTGAAAGCAGGTGATTGCGATTTTGCGGTAATCAGGGAACCGGCTTTACTGACGAATTGCGCGTGACAATCGCATGCGATATATCGCCCAGCCCTANATAATTAAATAGGCTATATATTAATAAAATAATTAGCTTATTTAAATATGTTAGTAACATTAGGAACTAAACCTAAAATGTATAAAGAATATAGATAAATATGAATTCAACACTGTAAAAATTACATTTATTTATTTTAATTGATATTGTTTTTTTGGAATTTGGCATGTAACAGTGACAGGGCGACACACAGGAAATGCATAATTTAGATCAGTTTATTGCTGAATATAAAGTCCTCTCAAAATGTGTAAATGTCAGTGTTATCAAATACTTTGTCTAAAAGCTTTATAATCACCATGAAATCAAAATGGACTTTTTTATATAATGCAGTATGTATTATAAATGAATCCTGTCTGTGCTAGAGCTGTCACTAACGATTATTTTAGTAATCGAGTATTTGGATAATTTTTTTGAACGATAACCATTAAAGTGAACAATTTATTTTAAGCCATTAAATGGCTTAAAATAATAACATTGAGGCAATAATAATAATAAAGTATCAAAAGCAGGTAGCCTAATCATATGGTTTTATTGAACAACACTGTTAAAATAATGTAATATACACATAATATATACAGTCAAACCAAAAATTATTCAGACGTTTTTGATATTTTCGATATACATTTACTAGTGGGTGCAGGACACTATAGTTAATTTATGTAAGTGAGGATAGTAAAATAAAGTAAACTGTGACATATTATACCCAAAAATTCTTCATACAGTGGACTCCATAGACTACCAGTAAAATTGATTAAAATTTGGAACTAAAAATTATTCAGACACTTTGACCTGAACATGTTTTGTTTAAGTGTTATCTGACATAATTAAGATTAATTTCTTTCTGATACAGTTTAACTCTGAGACCTTGTCATATTTTATTACCATTTTTTAAACTATAGTGAATAAACAGTAATAATGAATGAAATGTTCAAGGTGTCTGAATAAATTTTGGTGTGGTTAAACACACGACTGCCTTATTCTGTGTGAGAAGCCACATCATCTCACAGAAGGAAGCTCAGCTGTCGTTATGAAGTGAGTTTGTAGTAAAAACATGTTATTAAGTGTAGTCTTTTGTTGGACCAGATGTTAATAAATGCGTCTCATGTCTGGAAAGATGTTTGATGCATGTTGCTTTTTCAAATGTACATTATAAGCAACTCAAACCGCAGTGCTTTCAGATGGATTAGCATTTGGAGCCATTCTTCATTGACAAGCTGCACATAAAAAAATAATCGCACTAAGAATCGCTTTTATGCGATAATCGTGTTTAAGTTCAATGTTATTTTTCGATAAATCGTGCAGCCCAACTCTACAGCATGATCAAATCCTTGTTTAATATCGGCCAAATATTTAATTCAAATATCCACTTAATCTTTAATATTTGATATTAATGCTACTTCCACTGTAATTGTAGAAATGCTACAGCCACTGTATTTTTAAGTGGTTTTAATATATCGTGCTGTAGGCTTGCTGCGATAGTCAGTGTTACCGGTGTTCAGCCGCAACACCGGTTTACATCACTTGCCCACTGCGGCACCACCCCCACCGTCATTTTGATTTTGTATAGTAATAAAAATCATTTAGTTCAGTTAGAGAACAGACACTTCAATTAAAAACTGAACGCGTCTGCTCAATTCAGCATGAGCTGAACAAGAGTCGTGGCACAGATCAGCAGCATGAGTCAGATTTCACATCACTTCGCCAGTTTTGCCACACTCCCGACTGACAAAACGATGACAGAAGATTTGGTTTCAAAGTGAAATGTAAAAGCACATATTTAAGCGAGTTTGTCATTGTACTGTTTTGTTGTGCAGCCTTTGAAAACCGTCTAATAATGCGGTTCATGCTTCTCGTCCGTGGGATGCGCCACTTCCGGTATTTTGTCGGTTAAAATTGCAATTGAGGATTATTTAATTGAGGAATTGTGACAGCCCTAATCTGTGCACATCATTAGGGCTAGGAGAATAAATCGATTCATCTCGTGGATTGATTCTAAGATTTTCCAAGTGCATCATGATTCTTGAATCAATTCTGAGCTTAGTTTTTAACAGCAGATGGCGCTCTAGGCTAGTTTTTAACCGCACGCTCAAATGCTGACGAAGAAAAACGCTCTTGCGTTCGGGTATGTGTCATAATTTTATGACACGAGATTAATGTAAACAGCTCACTGCAAACACTTTTGTATTTCGCTTCAACCTTTTCGAACTTTATGAATGATTATTTTATAGAAAGTTCAAGTGGTGTGAGTAAGGAATTGGAAGAGACCAGAGTGTGGCTGTTTCTAAAGCACGCAGTGCCATCTGCTGTTAAAAACTAAGCTCAGAATCGATTTGAGAGAGAATCCCGATGGATTCAGAAAATCTCAGAATCGATCCAGAATCATTCAACGATCAATTGTCCCAGCCCTACACATCATTATTTATTAATTTTTTTTTAATTTATGTGCCTTCGTAATCTTTAATTACAATAACTTCTCTTTTCTGATGACGTTTATCAGCGAAAGGGTGGGACAAACTGCCACTCCCGTGAGATCATAGCAATAGCAAACCACAACCATCCAATCAATCCCTGATGGACAAAATCAAGTCACGCCATGCATTTTTTCTTGTTTGAGAAGCCATTGTACTCTGATGTGTCACAATAGGTACTATTTATATAGTAGTCAATGAAAAATAAACTGGATTAAGAGAATGTATATTTTCACATGAAAATGTTACATACTTCACCTTTAATTTTTTTTATATTCAGGGTTACATTTCTGATCAAGTATAATGGTGCAACACTTAAATATTTAGTATTTCATAAATTGTAGATTGCTGTCTCCCAGGGGAGAGGGTTTCTTCACCATGGCCTGAATTGGGTCTGTCAGATTTGAAGACATCCAAAATGTGCAGTGTCAGAGGAGCAGAGCTGAGAAACACACTGTTTTAATCGATTCAGACAAATGCAAGAATTCAGGCAATACAGCATGTTGTTCATCCAGAAGATCAGATTTTTCCTTAAGCGGCAGATTTCTAGAGTTCAGGTGTCTTTGAGTGTATTTCTGTGGCAGCAGCGGACACGTAAGTTGAAGGCAGCTGTGACGTTTTGTAGAAATGAACTGCTGTTCTTTCTGTGCTCTTTCTTTAGTTCACCTGCTGTCATGCTTTCCAGAGTGGTCCCCATGGCTGGGGTCACTGCACACAAGATCAGTAAACAGATTACCTTCTTCGTCAGTGACGACGCTGGGACTCCTACGGCTAGCTTTTCACCTGGTCACCCTAAACCTATATTGCTTTTACTGCCGTGGCTAGGCTCCAGACCACAAGCCATTGCAAAATACTGTGAGATTTACTTTCGCACGGGCTTTGATGTACTCGTAGTGGAAAGCGAGGTGAGACAGTTCTTGTGGCCCCGCTGGGGGTTGGAGTATGGTGGGCGTTTGCTGGAATTATTAGAAAGCGAGCGCTTCTCTCAGCGCCCCCTACTGGTCCATGCTTTCTCCATAGGGGGATATACATTTTCTCAGGTGCTTGTACATGTGGCCAAAGACACCCAGCGTTACCAAGGCCTGACAAACAGGATCAGGGGTCACATCTACGACAGCCTGGTCATGGGATCACTGGAGCATATGGCCACTGGTATGTACAGAGATTGCCGTGTAAAGTATGTTTATATTAACCTTTCAGTCTGCACTGCTAACACTTTGGGGTGGATGGTATGAACAGAATCTTGCATCATGGTATGAATATTTTTATATTATGTACCGTTATTTGTGCTGTACATTCAAGTCGTAATGTTCAACAATCAAACTCTACAGTTGTACAAACAATTCTTTTTCTTTTTGACTTCTTTTGACTTGCGTCCTGAACTGCATTTTCACATTACCCCAAACACAATAGCTACATAAATGCAGTGTATCTACTACAATATTACAAATGTATTACAATTGAAAATAACTGTTTTCTATTTGAATATATTTTAAAATGTAATTTATTCCTGTGATGGTAAAGTTGAATTTTCAGCTGCCAATACTCCAGTCTTCAGTGTCACATGATCCTTCAGAAATCATTCTAATGCTCATGCTACATCCGAATAAACTGATTTGCGCAAATTACATTTCTTATTATTATTATCAGTTAAGCAGTTAAATCAGTTGAGCTGCTTAATATTTTTGTGGAAACTGTGATATGTTTTTTCAGGATTATTTTAATGAATAGAAAGTTCAAAAGAACAACATTTATTTGAAATAGAAACCTCTTATAAAATTATAAATGTCTTTACTGCCAGTTTCACATGTTCTTGCTGAGTAAAAGTATTAATTGCTTTAAAAAAAAAAAAAACTTACCAACAATAAACTAAAACGGTGAATTCTCTATAAAATACACCATCACACCATTTACATTTACATTTACATTTATGCATTTGGCAGACGCTTTTATCCAAAGCGACTTACATTGCATTATACTATACATTTTGTATCTGAGTATGTGCAAACCCTGGGATCGAACCCATGAAGTAGTACACCACCCAGTCCTAGTAGTACACTGTAAATATGTTGTTTTCCACCCCTCTCTTCTTTGTAATTTAATATGCCTGTGTAGGAGTGTGGTTCCTGTAGAGCAACTCCCATAACAGATGCTAAACATGTACTGGAGAATTAATGTTGGCACTACAACGAAACGTTGAGTCGTAGGACCATATAAATCACTCAGCCTGTGCTAATACTTATAGGTTACTTGATTACATGTATCTTGTTTGTCAGGTTTGATTTTAAACTATATTAAAAACAATATACATTCTCATCGAAAGCTTCACATTTCCCAAAAGTTATGATGTAGGAATTGTAAAATAATTCTTGCTTGCTTGTAAAATAAAACTTTGGTACTACCTCATCGAAAATAAAACACAATGTACACATAATTCTTTTTAATGTAAATTGCAATGCATAACACTACTACTTGTAAAATCCTTAAAGGGTTAGTTCACCCAAAAATGAAAATTATGTCATTTATTACTCACCCTCATGTCGTTCCAAACCCGTAAGACCTCCTTTCATCTTCGGAACACAGTTTAAGATATTTTAGATTTAGTCCGAGAGCTTTCTGTCCCTCCATTGAAAATGTATGTACAGTGCACTGTCCATGTCCAGAAAGGTAATAAAAACATCAAAGTAGTCCATGTGACATCAGTGGGTTAGTCAGAAGTTTTTGAAGCATCTTAAATACATTTTGGTCCAAAAATAACAAAAACTACGACTTTATTCAGCATTGTCTTCTCTTCCGGGTCTGTGTATATCCACAGTGACGCTGCTTCTTCTTCTTCTACGGCGGTTGGTATCCAGCTTATTGGTGCATTACCGCCCCCTTCTGCTCCGGACAGTGACGCGATTAGGACATCCGCGACATGCACACTTACGCACCATTTAAAAAAATATAGCAATGCCAAAATACAAACAATGTAGAATAGCTTGAATACAGCGTGCGTCTCCCTCAGACTGTAAACGAAGCTCGGGCGCACTACATAAGACGTCATCAGCGTCACTGTCCGGAGCAGAAGGGGGCGGTAATGCAACCGCCGTAGAAGAAGAAGCAGCGTCACTGTGGATTGAAAGCGGATATACACAGACCCGGAAGAGAAGACAATGCTGAATAAAGTCGTAGTTTTTGTTATTTTTGGACCAAAATGTATTTTCGATGCTTCAAAAACTTCTAACTAACCCACTGATGTCACATGGACTACTTTGATGATGTTTTTATTATCTTTCTGGACATGGACAGTGCACCGTACAAACACTTTCAATGGAGGGACAGAAAGCTCTCGGACTAAATCTAAAATATCTTAAACTGTGTTCCGAAGATGAACGGAGGTCTTACGGGTTTGGAACGACATGAGGGTGAGTCATTAATGACATAATTTTCATTTTTGGGTGAACTAACCCTTTAAAACGTTTTTGACTCTATCTACAGTACTTTTTTTTTAAAAAATTAAGATTTTTTAAATGTTTTTGAAAGAAGTCTCTTATGCTCACCAAGGCTGCATTTATTTGGTCAAAAATACAGTAAAATCAGTAATATTGTGAAATATCATTACAATTTAAAGTAGTTGTTTTCTATTATTATATATTTTAAAATGTATGCAAAATGAGATGCAAAGCTGAATTTTCAGCATCATTACTCCAGTCTTCAGTGTCACATGATCCTTCAGAAATCATTTGAATATGCTGATTTGCTGCTCAAGAAACATTTCTTATTATTATCAATGCTAAAAACAGTGATGCTTAATATTTTTGTGGAAATGGTGATATGTATATATATATTTTTTTCCAGGATTCTATGATTAATAGAGAGAACAGCATTCATTTGATATAGAAATGTTTTGTAACAATGTATATAAAATGTCTTTACTGTCACTTTTGATCAATTTAATGTGACCCCAAACATTTGAAGACAACAAAGGAAATTAACATTTGAACTCTCTCTTGCAAAATTAGCATCCCCATCCGAGACACAGTCACACTGAGCCGATCACACCTCAGTATCGTCTTAATCTACATTTCCTTTCCTTCACCGCCTCTTCCGTCATCTCTTCATATGGAGATGACCTGAAAATCACCCTAAAATCAATAACGGTTATCATACAACACTATACATGTTTGGTATCATTTGAAATGTCTTAGTGCGACTGGTACAAAGGTCTCATTCCCACAAAAGTAAACCAGAAGGTAATAAAGGTTTTAAGAGTATAGATATTTTGCTTTCTATGGTGCCCACCCCTTTTGGGGACGGAATGGCTTTCCATAACCCCACAAATCTGTGCTCAGGTTAGTAAAAGACTAAAATACAGTTTAGGTAGAGCAGTGGGGCACGCCAACTGATATTTTAGAGCTCCGCCTAACACATTGGCATTAGTTATGTATACTTAGACTGTGTAGGCTAATAATGGTTTTTTCCATTTAGAGCAACAGAGCATTGCTAGACCAATCTAAATAGGGGTGTGCCTCAACCTCTGATTATTGTAAGATTATTCTAACTAAGTGTATGTAGGAAAACCACTGCATGATTATATAAAGTTACCATTAGAGGAAGCTAAATTGGTCGGCTTGATTCTATGGTAATGGTCATGGCCTCTGGTTAAAAATTATTTTACCTCAATTCAGTGTGTTCAGATCTATGGGGACTAAATAACGTATTCTAGAATGAGCAAAGTGGGTACAGCCTCTAGAATATTAGTCATCGGCTCTGTCTAATGACCAAGACTGACGAGTTTATGAGTATGAGATTGTATGCCCGGCCGGGGCGAGACTCAAAGCATTATAGGAATCCGAATGAACGAGTACAATAAGAGTAAAAAGTTAAGTAGAATAATCAAATGTGTAGCTAAATTATAATACAAATGACCAATAATCCATTGGCATTCTAATCTAAATTCGAGGTCATAATATAACGGAGTCAGATAAAAGTTTAATTGGAATTAAACTACTTTGCCACTCTGAAAAGAGCGAATGCGCAAGAAACCTTCCCCGCCCTATGGGAAACTGTTGTTGGGCCGATTGGGCAGGTCTTACCATTATCTGTATATTTATCTGCTACCACCTAGAACAACTTAGCAACCACCTAGCAACACTCTTACAACCACACGAAACACCCTAGCAACCTTGTAGCTTTCAAACATCAAATAGTTACATAAGGCCTAAAAAACTTGAGAGAAATTTATCCTGAAGAACTTTAATTGTCTAGTAGTCACTGAAATCTCTTGCTCAATTATTTTGGGTTTGTTTTTTGTTGTCCAGGCATAGGTAAAACCATGTTTCCCCGGATGGAAGGTCTCGTGAGAACGGCTAGCCTTCTGTACTTCCGTGTCTTTAAACACCAGACGGTTGACTACTTTAACTCAGCGATCAGCATTTTCTGGAACACTCCTGTGAAGGCACCTGCTCTCTTCTTTTTCTCTGAGAATGATGCACTGTGCGATTACAAGAGCTTGGAGAAGATGGTGGAGTTCTGGAGGAATCGAGGCCTATCTGTCGAGAGCAAAAAGTGGAAGGAATCTCTTCATGCAGGTCATCTGCGCACCCACACTGAGGAATACCTGTCCACCCTGGAGAACTTTGTGCTGTCTCTCAACATGCTGCCTCTAAAGGCCAAAATGTGAACTGTGAATGGCCATCACCTGTCTCATTAAACATCAGAAATTGCCTGAAGTGCCTACTTTTGACTGTTATATAGACAATCTCATGGTCTTGGTTCTAGTCGAATTGCTTCTGTCTTGCAAAAATGGATTGTTTCTCAAACATCTTCAGTCTGTCGAAATATTTATGAGACTACATTAAATGAAGACCATAGCATTACCATGTTAAAGATGTGTAATACTACATACAATCTGTTGATATGTGACCAATTTGGTTTATAGCACTACAATGGGAATCTCCTGCAATCTTTACACTGTATATCATTATTTTGTTGTAGATATTTATGATCAACAGCAGTAAAAGATTACTTTTGTATGTAGTGAGTAATAGCTTATATGACAAATGACTTAACTTTTAACATCTATCTATAGTATGTTCATTTGAATACACTGACTGCCAATCTTGGATCACTGATCTGTTTGCTTCAAAAGGTAACAGCTCTGATTGCTATAGTTTTCTTTGACTAATTATTTGTTTTCAAAAGAAGTAATGTTATTTGTCAATAACAAAATCTGAATTAAATGTATAATATACCGTTGGACACAATCCTGGTAAACCTATGCATTGTTTTGTTTTTTCTAGCAATGACACGTGAATAAAATAAAGGTGGTGTGTTCAGGTACCTATACAGAAAATATGGTGAATACAAGTAAACTTGGACATTTAAGTTGTGTTACATATTTCTATACTTTTATTCTGTATAGTGTAATGGAGCGCTGTAGCCATTTAAAATGATATTGTGGCATATTTTAAAACAACATCCATGACAAATTATCAAAATGTCCTGCTTTACCTGTATTCACTGTTTGTCAGTGCAATAATGAAGATTTTTACTTTTTTTTTTTTGTTCCTTCATCTAGCAAAAGTCAAATAAATCATTCTAATTCATTTTGTTTGTCTATTTAGTGAAGAAGTCTCACAAAAGGGTTGTTTAAAAGTGCAAGGTGTAAATTTTAGGAGGATCTATTGACAGAAATGCAATATAATATACATAACTGTTTTCAGTGGTGTATAAAGACCTTACATCGTGAACCGTTATGTTTTTATTGTCTTAGAATAAGCCATTTCTATCTACATACACTGCGGGTCCCCTTACATGTACAAGTAGCCATTTTGCGTCTGCATGTTTCTACAGTAGCCCTAAATGGAAAAACTGCTCTATAGAGTGCGTTTGATTGACTAGCTACTCTCTTCTGTCTCAGAAGACAACATATTTGTCCTGTGTTGGCCACCGTAGCTTCTCTATATTGCAATTCGCAACCTCACCGCTAGACTGACTGCACCTTTAAGATGAAACATAAGACCGTTTGCAGAATTTGATTTAAAATGAATGGCTTAAGTGTTCTTCCTCTAGAGGGCGCTTGTCAACTCAAACCGAATGTGTAAATGCAGTAGCCTAATATTATCAAAATAACATATATACAGATATTCTACAATGATTATTAGAAAAACAATGTGAAACAATCTTCAAATAATGATTTAAAAATATTATTATCCAGTAATCATAAACGACTGTGATTGGGCCCTTTCTACCTCTTCTTCTTTTCCTTTCGGCTATTCCCTTCAGGGGTCGCCACAGCGAATCATCTGCCTCCATCAAGCCCTATCCCCCGCATCCTCTTCTCTCAGACCGACTACCTTCATGTCCTCCTTCACTACATCCATAAACCTCCTCTTTGGTCTTCCTCTCGACCTCCTGCCTGGCAGCTCTAACCTTAGATTGGGCCCTTTCTACCAACGCTGAGAAAGGTTACAGGTACCACATGTCCACCACCTTCTTTTTAAGTTACTTCAGCAACGGTCTTGACGATAATTTACACCAAAATAATGTCACTGAGAATGGGAAAAAAACCTGACTAATTAGAACAGGGGTGTCCAATGCTGCTCCTGGAGGGCCACTGTCCTGCAGAGTTAACCCCTCCACCAACCCTAATTAAACACACCTGAACCAGAGCCATATAAAGATATATCTCTATAGCTGCGTCCGAAACCGCCTACTTCTCTACTATTTAGTAGGGGAAAAGCAGTAGGTGAGCGAAGTATGTCCGAAGCAAAAAGAGTAGGCGAAAATGACCTGGGAGACGTAATAATTCTCGCGAGATTCGGACGTGCGTCTACTTAAAGTGCATCCGAAACCGCCTACTTACCTACTATATAATAGGGGAAAAGCAGTAGGCGAGCAATAGACCCTTTTCACAATGACGTCAGTAGTAATTGATGCTCTTCAATATGAAGAACGCAGAAGAACTAACCAATGGCACGCGATCAACAGCCTATTTTATTTGAATCTCTTGCATGCCAAATTTCACGTGCATGGTGTAAACCGTCGTCATAAAAGCTATATAGTATTATATATATGTCCCGCAGAGACCTATACGGCCGTTAGAATCACCGGTTTCTTTATTATGCCATTTTAATATTATTTATATTATATATAATATTAAAATGGCATAATAGCCTACTGCACTATATTAATAGACGAGCAGAGAGAATACGTANGAGCAAAGAACAGAACACCTGGATGGCAATTAAACACACAATACTTTATTAAACATTAAAAGTCAGCAAACGTCATAAAAACGTTACCCCCCTTTCCTTGATGGACCAGGAGAGGATCACACGACGATGAATTCAGCTCAGTAGGAAAGATACACCATAGACATCACTCAGTACATGAAAGTCAGTCCATCAGGTTCAGCGTCTTTCAGTTCAGTTCCTGGGGCAGAATTATTTAAGGCTTCAGTCAGGAGCTCTCCTAATCAGAAGTTCCACCCTGACTGACTAACACATTTACCCCCCACTAACTTACTATCTTCACCGCCGGAGACACTATTTGTCCCGAGCGGCCGTTTAACATTTCCCACATAAGAGCTCCAAACTCCAAAACTTCCCCAGCATCCTCTCTCGAGCAGTCCTCGAGATAATTATTTAAAGAATCTTTTAACACGCATCACCTGCACCCATTCATGTCATTAAGGAACACCCACTTACGCAAACTAAAGGGCGTGCACATCAACCATTCAAATTATCCACTTCCATTCATCACAATATTAATAGACGAGCAGAGAGAATACGTAGGCTAGACAGTGCTTGTGATTTATATTAACTTTAATTTTAAGTGTAATTGTTTTTTATAGGCTATCAACCACACAGACACACATGACTGTCTCAGCGTATATTGTATAAGTATAAGCTTTATATGCATTAATGAGACTATTTACTGACCTTGTGTAAGCTTTAAAATAAAGAAAATGTGTTAACCTGAAATGATGACTCTGAAGACTTTATACTTTATAATCATTTTATTGACCACAGACACTGTAGCCACAACCTGATAGTAAAACTAAAACAAATCAAGTGACTAACAGATTCATCAAATAGAATAGCGAATGTTACCTGACAATAGTTCTCGCTAGAAGTGAGTGAAAGTAGATTAAGCATGCAGCAATATTTTATTTATTTTTCATTATCTCGACATAATTGTTTCTCGTGATCTAAACATTAAAAAAGTAGTTGTGATCATGAGAAAACAAGAAAATAATAAAATAATAATGAATGGCCTTTCAGGCTTCCGTACTTTAAAAAAAACCGCCTATCCCGGCTTCCGTACTTTTTTGGTTGGATCGTTGAAAACACCTTTCTCAGTTAGAAAACACCCCAAAATTGGGAGACGCCCCTCTTTTGTTCCGCAGAGACATTGGCTGCGTCCGAAATCGCATACTACATGAGGTACTACATTTGAATTTGAACGTACTTCCCGACCGTTAAAACAGTACGTTCTATATAGTATGAATGTGGGCAGTATGAATGGAATTCGGACGTACTACATCCGCCATGTTAATGTTGTCACGTGTCATGCGTCGTCACAACAGCGCGAAAATTTAAAGGACCCGCTCTACTCCGCTTTCATCTGCAATGTTTTTATTAATGCTTACCGCTTTCATCAGTGTTTTGTCGATTCAATCAACAGCTCAAAAGAGGCGTCGGTCAGCTGCTCGCAGATCACGCTTTCTTCAACAGCTTGATATGTCAAGTATAATCACCTATTTAGCTAGCAAATTTTACCTCAGAAAAAAAATACATTATGAACATCAGGACAGAGGCTGATTTGGAGCAACGAAATTAAGTAATTTATTGTTATAAATGAATGCATATAAAAATACACAAGAGAAACAAAAGACATGAATCAATAAACAAACTTGAATACATATA
>RJVU01053773.1:3857621-3876744 GCA_003731715.1 Anabarilius grahami
TTTTACTCAATAATCTGGATCTAAATTTCCATTTGTTGATACTTTTTGTCAAATCATGTAATTTTTACGATTTTGTTTTCCCCTGTTCTACATGTCACAGCACATATACAGTACATATATATTAGTACAAATTAATATGTATATAATTAATTAAAAATATAAAAATTTCTCTGTTGTTTGCAGATTTTCTGGTATCGTCAAGGTGATCTGGATCCAAAGTTCCGTGGTCTGATTTATTATTCCATTGGTCCCGTTATCCTTCTCTGTCTGTGTGCAAATCTGTACTTCCATGATGTTGGAAGATGACATGATTCAGACACACCACTCACACTGAGCACCGTATTCATTCTCTCAAGCACAAAAGTTGTAAAAGTATTATAAAAGGTAGTTTATCTGGCAGAAAGGAGCCTCACAGTTTTCATCGTGTACATAGATCTGATACTTGTTCAAATCTACCAGTTTATTATATATATTTGGACAGTGTACATTATGTATTTTTTATGCCAAAGTTGAATAATTATATACTAAATATTTGTTCATTATTTTCTGTTGATGTCAAGAGTCATGCTAAATGCTGTGGTATTTCAGTAGTTACTTTTATAAATTATTGTGATTTTTTTTTGTTTTTGTTTTTTTTTGTTCTGTGAACAATGCTGGTACTAAAGATCTGAGCCGTGACATGAATAAAATAATATACATGTACAACGGAAGTAAAATGTTTTGTGGGTTGAAGTCATGATGATGTGAGTCTGGTTTTACTCTGTATGCAAAATAATTTTCAAGAAGACCAGTATACTGTTGAATGATTATGCAAAACCACCATGAACCATCAAACCAAATTTAGCATACAATAATCTGATTTAGACATACATTTAGACATTTTGGGACTTTTTTCAGTATCAGGATTTTAAGTTAATTATTTGAATGTTTAAGAAAAATAATATTTTAGGTTCTTGGACAAGTTACAAATATTCCACACAGGCTAGTCTTAATATACGATCATGGAAATATGCACAATTATACAAGAATTTCTTTTCATTTCTTTAAAACGACTGCCATCTAGTGGTGTGCAGATAAAAGACAATTGCAAACTCTTGGTTATTTTATTAGTGAATATAAAAACGTTTTAAATATTCATTCATTTAGCCTATCCGAATGTATTATAACAGATATCAGTTATCATTATATTTATGACTATGTTTATGATTCGATGTGCGAATTATACAATGAATTTGATGGTCACCCTCAAAGTAGGCTACATAAAACTGCTGAGTAGAAATATAGCTACTATTCGTAGTCTACTCGTTTTGGGCCTAATTTGGGTAACACATTTGTGACGTCATTTCTAAGACTTCAAACCGGCTCCGTCAGATGACGTTCTATGTTGACGTCGTTAGCTGATATGATGGGACGGTCCCGTTATTCCGTTCAGCAAGAGATGGAGCGCACGAGGAAAAACATCGTCCGCCACAGAAGGCGTTATATACTCTATTATACGGCATGGATATGTTGCGTTTTCATCCTGAACGCGTCCACGGCGTCTGCCGCTCACCTGCGTCAGTGTAAAGAGGTGAGCTATTATTCTTGCTGATGTTTTTGCAATACTTACCGGCGTTCACTGCGTTTGCTCCATGTGTCTGTGGGATTTTAAAGCATCCGTGGTTGTTTGGCATACATTTATTTGTACTTTTGGGACCAGTCTCTCTACTGACATGTGCAGCAAGATGTTCTATAGGTTGTCACACAAAGTAACAGGTGCATCAGATACATACACACACATTGAATAGCTGTAACCAATGAGAACTAGGCTGTTTTGTTTACATATGTATGAATAAGGGAAAATTGGTTAAGAAACATTTAGTGGTAGTTTAATTCGATTTCAATTGATGTATTTTTGCTTTATCATGTACAAGTCACACTGTTAGAGATTTAAATGCCTTTAGAAGTGCTTGGAATGGTTCCTCTCGTAACCCTGTCGTGAGAGAAAGGGCTTTTGAAATTCCTTCACATGAGATATTTGAGGCACTTTTAGGAAGCAGTGATGCGCCTGCTTTTTTTATATAGTGTGGAGCTTTAAGTTGAATCTTCACTGTTGGTTTCAACAATGTTGAATTGCTTTTAATGTTGTTTGCTTTCTGTAAGTCTGTATTGCTATACATGTTTTTATAGGTATTCAGAATAATTTATGCTCCCAGTAATTTTGAATATCAGTTTATCCTTATGTATTTTGTGTGTTTGATTTTAAAATGTATGTTTACTTGAGCTTTTCAGTATTGATTAAGAAGCTGATATGCTTTTTGTCTGGGTATATTGATTGGTGTCAGATTGCTATTTGGGATGGGTATAGCATTTTAAATCTTTGAAATAATGTGTTAGAATCCAGCCAGGGTATGTATCTCTAACATTATGCTGATGGATGGTTAAGGTTCCAGTGGAGTGCTAAGCGGCGCTTTTCACAAAGATGGTCAGCCCTGCGTGCCCATCTCAAGAGCCTGGTGATATGGTGCTAAGAATAGCCTCCCTCAAACTGCTTTCACTGAGATCTCAGCACCTCCTCTGGCCTTTGTGCATGGAAATACTGTGACTGTTAAAATCATTATGTGTCCCATAAACCAAAAGATTGACTGCAGTGCTTTTCTATTAATACAAAACAAATAGCAGAATTGGGCCTGTTTAGCTTATGCATTTATAAAAATTAGATGTTTGAGTACACAGTTCCCTCAAAGACTCATTAAACATGTATGTAAACCCTAAAACCCACCTTGAATAAGGATATAAGACAATTTATATTATATAATTTATATAAGCTGTTATTCCATTACATACTTAATTGCTTATAGGTACATACATTGGGAAGTGTGGGGTTTGACATGCACATTTGATTCCTCACTAGGCAAGATCTGATTAAAATTTTGGGTTAGTTCACCCAAAAATGAAAATTCTGTTATTAGTTACTCACCCTCATGTCGTTCCAAACCTGTAAGACTTTCGTTCATCTTCGAAACACAAATCAAGATATTTTTGATGAAATCTGAGATCTTTCTGTCCCTCCAGCTACGCGACTACCATTTTGACGCTTCAAAAAGTTCATAACGAGATCGTAAAACAAATCCATATGAATTGAGTGGTTTAGTCTAAATTTTCTGAAGAGACTTGATCGCTTTATATGATGAAAAGATTTAATTTAGGCTTTTATTCACATATAATTATCATCATTATCATCATCATTGTCATTATCATCATCAGTCGCACATTAATTTACATTTATTTGCAGACGCTTTTATCCAAAGCAACTTACAAATGAGGAATACAGCAAGCAATTCATCATAAAGAGACAAATAAACACAAGAAGTGCTCATAATACATTGCTTAGAGTAGCATAAGCTATAATAGGGAGGGATTCAAGTAAAGTGAAAGCACAGCTTTTTTTATGATTATGATTAATAATATGGTATTGCGCTGTCATGTGGATTTGCACTATAGGCTGGTTTCAGGCATGTGGCTTGTACTAGGGTTTTGTATGGTAATACGTATAATATCTGAGACTAGATCCTGTTTTCAGCCGTGTATGCACTGCCGTATGTTGACCCGCAGGGCATTCTGGGTTTTATAATCAGCTTCCTCCTGATGGCAGCCTTTCCTTCCCAATCACTCGATAAGTGCTGGAGGACCCGCAGGAATGTGGTGGTAAAGAGATGATTCAGCGGTTTGGCTGAGCAAAATGGTTCCATCTTATCAGAAACAATAAATCAGTTTATTAATGTGCATTTTATGTTATAATTGTCACCTTAGCTCATGCAGATGGAGGGTTTACATTTATTGGGTTCATTAATCTACGAATAGCTTATTTATAGCCTACTATAGTTTGTTTAAGCTGAGATTCAGCAAAGTATTTTAAAGACTAAAAAATGAACTTCACCTTTCTTGTTTTCCTTCAAACCCATTAGTTCTTACTGTAAAATACTGATTAGTGGCATTTCGATTCATCCCAGTTTTGAATTTGTTTACTAAAAGAGTTGTTCAGATTTGTTCACTGACTTTTTCTGCCAATTATGTGGTTATACTAGTAGGTAGGTACAAGTGTGTGTGTCTTTTTGTGTATTATAAGTCATTCAATCACTAAAACAAGTAATCGTATCCTTAATACATAATTACAGTTTGTGTGCCTACAAATCTATTAGAAAGAATGAAATATCCCTGCTCATTCAGGAATGAGTTTTGTCCAAGTTTGTTTAAATAATTCCCAAACAAAATATGTCCCAAATCATTCACAAACACAAATACTGTATGTCCCAGACACAATGTCCAAGTTTGTTCAATTTGTTCATGAGCAATTAGGGAGCCAGAACGGACCGCGACTTCTGCTGTGACGTCCGGGCCCCGAACGAACTGCGACTTCTGCTGTGACGTCCGGCCCCCGAACGGACTGCGACGTCCGGCCCCCGAACGGACTGCGACGTCCGGCCCCCGAACGGACTGCGACGTCCGGCCCCCGAACGGACTGCGACGTTGCAGTTTATCCAGTTTATTCAGGAGCAATATATTGTCCCAGTTTGTTCATGAACGTGATGTTCCAGATCATTCAGTCCGTTAACGAGCAACGAGATGTTGCAGTTTGTTCAGTTCGTTCATGAACAAGAATGTCTCTCTAATGTTGTTTGAGTCTAATTCAGACAGTCTTTCCAACCAATGAAAAGCTCCATCACAGTCTTCACCAAATACTTGTTTTGTAAGTCATTGCATACTGTAGATGTGAACAAGAATATGTTCACTTAAAAAATTTCTTTGAAAACACTGATTCCTTCACTTAAAATATGAATTAATGAATTAAACGCCAGTAATGCTGATTTCTGGAGAGGAAAGGGTGCGGCCAAAGCAGACTCAGGACAGATGACTCATGCGTTTGTTAGAGTCCTGTTACGACCTCTTTTTAATAACCTCTACATTAAGTCCACACAATACTCAAGCGTCCATGTGCTTTACTCTTTTATAGTCAAACTTCACACATCCACACCCACAAACACAAGCATCATCAGGATCCTTGTTAAATATAGGCGTGTTGTTTGTTTTCACAGACGGACTACTACTTTCAGTACACAGAGTGTGACAGCAAGGGGTCCAGATGGAGGGTGGCCATTCCTCTGAATCCAGGAGAGTGTACAGGACTGCCAGACCCTGTGCAGGGCACTGAATGCAGTAGGTTCACATAGTGTGTTACTCAGAGAGGAAGTTTAATTTATGGGAGGGTTTTAACTGAGAGGGGTCTTTAGGAAATGGACATTGTTTGTTTATTTGGATGTTCATCCATGAATGTGTTCACTAATGTGATTCAGTGCATTTTGAATGGCAAGAGTGTGTGTTTATACAGCATTTTTGTCACCCCTTATCAGTACAGAGGAATTTCCTCTTGGACAGAATATGTTCCTTGGCCTCTGAATAATGATTCCCAAAACCTCACAGAGTCCTCGGCCAATGTGTAATCATGTGTAATTTGGAAGAAAGCAGCTAAAGGCATTTTGAAATCAAATTGACCCTTTTTTACTTGATTAATAAATGTCTTTGGTCCTATTGTGCACATTATTAATATATTCATCAAAACATTCTCTGCCTCTGAAATTACTTTTCTTTCTTCTTACATAACCAATGGTACACAGGCAAGGAAAAAAACTAAACAAAAACAACCACAAAAACAAAAATAAAAATTTTCACAAATTTCTCCTGTGTAAACAAAACGAATCCCACCCATTACTTTATTTCTTGCTGAATATTCTTTCTCAATTGGAAATGCATCTCATTATGGAAATTAAAAGCTTGGTTTAATGTCTGTAACAGATTTTGTATTACAGGGAAGCTGTAATTTTTTTTTATTTTAAAATTGATAATCACGCTGCAATTGATATGCAATTCCATATAAGCACATATGCAACTGATATATCAGTTGATTTTCCAGAGGAATATTTTTATTTATTTATTTATTGTTTGTTTAATTATATAAATAGCAAGATATGCTGCAATGTGTTAAAACTATTTATTTGATCAGTTTATTTTCTTTACTTATTTATTAGTTTGCTTTTTTTATTTGTTCCTTTAAAATAGCCAAAGAAGATGTCAATTTTTATTTTTGTTAATTTTTTGCTTATTTTTATTTATTTCTGTATGTTTTTACATGTATTTATTTTGGTTATTTTTAATATATTTTGTTTATTTGTTTATTTATTTTGTATGTTTGTTTAAAATAGTCAAACAAAAAAGGGCATGGTGGTAAAAAAAGCAAATAACCAGTGTTTAAATAACCAAAGGGACATAAAACAAGCAAATTGTATTTATTTATTTATTTGTTTCGTTTTATATTTTATTTGTGTACATCAGTGGTCTGGATATTAGATACATTTATGGCCTATTTAAAGCAATTACCATGGTACATTTGCCCCACCCAATATTTGGATTAGCGATCGATCTTGTCAATACATTTGCATTGTGCATTTGTTTACATCCTTGTCTGTCAGCATTCTCGTGCAAGGCGGGGGAGTTTCTGGAGATGTCTGCTCAGGAGTGCACACAGTGTGCGGCTGGCACTTACTCCCTGGGCAGCGGCCTACGTTTTGATGAGTGGGATGACATCCCTCCTGGATTCAGCAGCCTAGCAACCTCCCCTGATAACTCACCCAACCAACAGGATGCATCCACCTGCAGCAGGTGAGTTACTTTGGAGAAGTCAGACATTTATAAAAGAGACCCCATTATTATTATTTTTTTATTCTTGTTTTGATATATTTTCTATTGAAACGGAAAGTCGGGGTGGGACATATTGAAGTGCTTTTTTTAAGTACTTTTTTAAATTTTTTTTATTGTTTTAATTTTTGCTTTCTGTATTTGGTGTGTTTAAAAGTTATCGAGAATGCATTCTCTTCATTGGTGCAACACTACATAGAGTAATACTAAAATCTTAATGCACATACACAATGTAGGACGTGCATATCAAATTCAGATTTACTGATATCCAGTCAGATATGTCTGCAATGACTTTTCCCAATCCAAGTTCTTATTTCTTTGGTTCTCATTAAAGCACTTTATTTTTGCCCTTTCACTTTATTTTATTTATTTAATATTAAATCAGCACTTATTCGGATTAAAGCATACGCAGACTTATTTGTGCAGGCAAGCACACACTTCCAGAGACATGAAACAATTCAAGTATTAAACCAATCATTTATTTTTATCCTGTTATGCAACTATAATCACCACAGTGTGTGCCTTGTTGTGTATTTGTGTGCTTTTAGTGCAAAGTGGGTTGTTCAGGGCTCGTATCTGGAGTCCAACAGGGATGAGTGTACTGTGTCTCTGATCTACACTGTACACTTAAAGAAGCCGGGGTCCGTGTCCTTTGACTACCAGTATGTGGATAACAGCATCTTCTTTGAATTCTTTGTAAGTTTGGATTCCATTAATACTGTGGAGACACGTTTGTTTGTAAGATATTTTAAGACATCAAAAGCAGCTATTCTGTATTGTACAAATCAAAATGTTTTTGGACAGATTCAGAACGACCAGTGTCAAGAGATGGACCAGGATTCAAATAAAAAATGGATCAAACTGACTAGTCATGGAGAGTGGGGCACACATAGTGTAAGTCAAAAACTCATACATTTATATATACACACACACTACTGTTCAAATGTTTGGGATCAGTAAGATGATATTTATGAAAGTCTCTTATGTTCACCAAGGCTGCATTTATTTGATCAAAAATTAAATTTATTCTTATGATGGCAAAGCTTCAGCATCATTACTGTCACATGATCCTTCAGAAATAATTCTAATATGCTGATTTGGTGCTCAAGAAACATTTATTATTATTATTACCAATATAATATTTTTGTCATTTAATGCATTCTTTTTTAATAAAAGGATTAATTTCTTTAAAAAGGTTGTTATTGTACATACAGTAGTCATTTTCTGTTTGCAATTCTGTTTATCAATGCTCAAAAACACTCAATTAAGTAATCTTTACTGTATAAGAATAATATCTGATATCTTTCTCATATGATCAGGTTAACCTGAATTCTGGCACTAATATCCTGTACTGGAGAACTAGTAGAGTCACACTCGGCTCTAAAGCAGCCAAACCGGTACTCCTGAAGAACATACAGATAGAAGGTGAGGATGTGCATTCTCTTCCCTTATAATATGAAAATTGCTCCGCATTGAAAGTGATGTCATTTTTCTCTCTCAGGGGTGGCGTACACATCAGAGTGTTTTCCGTGTAAGCCTGGGACTTTCAGTCGCACCCCGGGTTCCTCCTCCTGTGAGCCCTGTCCACGGGACACATACTCTGGCCGAGGGGCCAGCTCCTGCACCCCTTGCAACACAAAAACACACTATGCCTGTAAGTGCATACACACATTTAAATGCCACATAGGCTGGTTTCTAGAAAATGCAGAGATGTGAGCTCATAGTAGGACTAAAAACACATTTATTTCAATCATAATTGTATGTATGTATGTGTATATATTCATATGAATTTCAAATAATATGATGGTGGGTAAATATCAGAATTCTAATTTTTGGTTATACTATTCCTTTAAAATTCAAATGGCTCATTATCTGCATAAATGTACATATATGTGGATACAAAATATCATATGCATTATTGTAGGGATCAACTTATTTTTAAATATGTCATCTTCTTTGACACTTCTTTTTACTGTTTTGTTAAAAAAACAAAACTTGCTAAAATACATAAATTGAATGTGTGTGTGTAATGTGCCCCCTACATTTAACCCTCTCTGCCAAAATAAGTAAAAAAATATGTAAAAATGAAAGTTAGACTGTCATAAGGAAAGCTTACAAAAATCTTAATAATGTAAAATTTATTTTTTTCACCCTCAAATTAACCCTTTCTGCCAAAATAAATAAATAAAATATACATAAAATTAGGTTTAGGTAATGCTGTTTTTCTATAAATAATTATGTACAAATGATTCAAATTTCTCATAAATTTGGCAAGAATATGTTTAAAATTAAGAATCAAAATGTATGCAAAAAAAGGATAAAAATACTTTGCATACCTTTTAAGTTTGATGGAAGATTTAAAAAAAAATATATAAATTTTTGATATATTTTTACTAGTGGGTGCAGGACACTATAGTTCATTTATGTAAGTGAGGATAGCAAAATAAAGTAAACTGTGACATACCCAAAAATTCTTCATACAGTGGACTACCAGTAAAATTGATAAAAACCAAAAATTATTCAGACACTTTGACCTGACCATGTTTTTCTTAAGTGTTATCTGACATAATTAATATTATTTTTTTCTGACACAGTTTAACTCTGAGATCTTGTCATATTTTATTACCAATCTTTTTTTAAACTATAGTGAATAAACTGTATTAATGAATGAAATGTTCAAGGTGTCTGAATAAATTTTGGTTTGACTGTATATACATACACATTCTTTCGGTCCTTTAGGCTTGTCTTCCAAACTATTCACAGTCTATGTGAGATATGATTCTTTTGTATTTTAACAGCAGAAGGTTCTGCCATGTGCAAAAGTAAAAATCCATGCACAGAGAAAGACTACATCCAGACCTACAGCACCTGTGATAAGGATGGAAAGGTAAACACACACACACACACACACACAAAACAACTATCAGTGTAACAGATTATTAAGAAAAAATAAACCAATAAATAAATGCAATTTATTTTTATATACAGTACACTCATGCTCTAACAAAATTATGTAAAAAATATATACAAAAAACAACTGTATTTTACATTAAATAAAACAAATAGAAATATTCAAGTAAATAATTGTATAAAAGCTGCTGTCTCTCTCATAGACTCAGGTCATATATAAGTGGGTAGAGCCTAAGATTTGTTTGGAGACTGCTGCAGGTGCAGTAACACTGCCACCTTCTGGTCAGCGTGAGCCGTGCCCACCCTGTAATCCCGGTTTCTATAACAACGACACTGCCACCTGTTCTCCCTGCCCACCCGGGACTTACTCGGATGGGGTCAAAGGTGATAAATCATCCTAACATCTTATGAAGGATGTATGAAACGTGATCATTTCAAAAGCATGAACAAAATTTTAAATAACTAGCCAAAAGATATTAAACACGGATTGTGTGGCATCTGTAGCTTGCCAGCCTTGTCCAGCTGGCACGGAACCTGTCCTCGGGTATGAGTACAAGTGGTGGAACGTGCTGCCTGCCAACATGAAGACATCCTGCTTCAACGTGGCCAACAACAATTGTGATGGCTTGAATGGTGAGAGATTACACAAGAATGGTGTGGTATATGTTACAGCATATGGTTGTAATGCTTATTTTTGCTGCTAGATGTCGCTGTTGCGTCGCTGATAAAGACAAATCGGCTTTTCTGCACATTCTAGATGTTCTTCACATTTGTGCATATTAATACCTTCATATCTTTTACTTTTTGTGTCTTTTAGGTTGGGAAGTAGCGGGTGATCACGTACAATCAGGAGCAGGTCGTTCGGATAATGATTATCTCATTTTAACTCTCAGAGTGCCTGGATTCAAGTGAGTCTTCAAGTAGGCTACTTGTCCACCTCCTCGCAGCTACACTATTCAAGTGCCGCCCACAGCATGTTGCGTTCATTAAAGCTCATTAAAACCTTGTGTGATTAGCATGGTTAAACGGTGTACTTCACCCCCTCTGCTGTGTGAGTTGGTATTACAAGATGCGTTTCCTTACATAACCTCTGCTCTCTGTGTAAAAATGAGTCTTTATTGTTCCTATCAGGTTGCCCGTGTCTGTTCAAGGAGCATCCGGCAGTGAGTACGGCCGGATCACTTTTGAGTTTGAAACCAGCTGCTCAGCTGACTGTGAGTTTTACTTTATGACGGTAAGTGTTTTTATGAAACTGTTTATGGTAGATTATTTGAAAGAATATAAAGAATATTAATTTTGACGTCAACACACTTTGCCTTTTGTAACAATTGGTATGAAATGGTCGTATGATGTTGTACAACCTGAATCAAACAAAAAATTACCATTTTTATTTATTTACATTTTATTTATTTATTTAGCAGCCGTTTTTCTTAAAGCGACTTACAAATGAGAATTGCAACAAGCGATTCATCTCAGAGGCAATAATCACGAGAAGTGCTAATAAATGAAATAGTACAGAGCAGTACAAGATAGAACAAGGAAAGCTTACAAAAAGCTTAATACCATAACAAAACTGTATTTTTTTTCTCACTCACTTTCTGCCAAAATAAGTAAAATATACATAAAAATGAAAATTAGACTCACAAGGAAAGCTTACAAAGCTTAATCCCAAAACAAATCTGTATTCCCCCCACATTAACCCTTTCTGCCAAAATAAGTAAAATATACTAAAACTTTTTTTTTAAAGTTACTGTGACAAGGAAAGATTACAAAAAACTTAATTTCATAACAACATTGTATCCCACCCCCACATTAACCCTTTCTGCCAAAATAAGTAAAAAAAAAATACATAAAAATGAAAGAGAGACTGTCACAAGGAAAACTTGCAAAAACATATCATTGTATTCCCCCCCTCACATTAACCCTTTCTGCCAAAATAAGTAAAATATACATAAAAATGAAAGTTAGACTGCCACAAGGAATGCTTACAAAAAGCATCATTCCATAACAAAACAGTACCCCCCCACACATTAACCCTTTCTGCCAAAATAAGTAAAAAAATAAACATAAAAAAAACATAAAAATGAAAGTTAGACTTACAAGGAAAACTTGCAAAAACAGATCATTGTATCCCCCCCCCACATTAACCCTTTCTGCCAAATTAAGTAAAATATACATGAAAATGAAAGTTAGACTCACAAAAACAGCTTACAAAAAGCTTATTTCCATAACAAAATTGTATTTCTCCCCCTACATTAACCCTTTCTTCCAAAATAAAAAAGTAAAATATATATAAAAATGAAAGTTGGACTGTCACAAGGAAAGCTAACAAAAAGCTTAATCCCAAAACAAAATGGTATTCCCCTTCACATTAACCTTTTCTGCCAAAATAAGTAAAATATACTAAAAAAAAAACAAGGAAAGATTACAAAAAGCTTTATTTCATAACAACATTGTATTTTCCCCTCACATTAATGCTTTCTGCCAAAATAAGTAAAATATACTAAAAAAAAACAAGGAAAGATTACAAAAAGCTTTATTTCATAACAACATTGTATTTTCCCCTCACATTAATGCTTTCTGCCAAAATAATAATAATAAAAAAAATGAAAGCAAACAAGGAAAGCTTGCAAAAACATATAATTGTATTTTTTCCCTCTCACATTAACCCTTTCTGCCAAATTAAATAAGTAAAATATGCATGGAAATGAAAGACTGTCACAAGGAAAGCTTACAAAAAGCTTAATAACATAAAATAGATTTTTTTTTTACCCTCATATTAACCCTTTCCGCCAAAATAAATAGGTAAAATATATGTAAAATTAGGTTTAGGTTCAAATTGTAGTAATCGATCATTGTTTTTGTTGTCTTTCCAGGATGTGAACAGAAGAAGCACAAATGTGGTTGAATCATGGGATGGGAGTAAAACCAAACAGAGTTACACACACATCATGACTGAAAACTCTTCTGTTGTGTTTACCTGGGCTTTCCAACGCACCAGTCAGGCTAGTGATGTCAGTTCAAATGCATATGCACAGAGTGATTAAAAAAACATGTTTATACAATGACAATAGTTGTAATGGTCGATGTCACTGTCCATCAGGTGCGTCGGTATGTAAATGACATGGTGAAGATTTACTCTGTGACTGTCACCAATGCCATGGACGGGGTGGCGTCAGCGTGCCGTGCCTGTGCCCTGCAGTCTCAGCAGGCTGGCTCCTCCTGTGTGCCATGTCCAGCTGGACACTACATTGATAAAGAGACCAACCTGTGCCAAGAGTGCCCTCCCAACACTGTCCTGTCTGGGCACCACATCTATGGCAAAGAAACGTGCCAACCGTGTGGGCCGGGCAGCAAAAGCAACAAGGTATTTCAGTTTTTCCTTTCTTTTTAAATTTAATTTAATTATTATTTTTTAATTAATATTATTAATATTTTCTCCCTATATATGCATTTGGTAACACTTTAAAATAATTAGTGTAAAATAATTGAATTAATGTTAAATTGATCGTTTATTTAATTGAATTGTTAGAATTTTCCATTTAAATACATTTATCAAACAATTTTTTTATTTAATTTTATTTCCAATAAATAAATAGGTTATGTGTTCTTCATTCCAGTTGCTTATTGGTTAAAGAATAGGCATTTTTAAAAGTGTTTTGTGAATAGTAATAATAACTACTAAGTGCGTGACCGTCCTCTTTTGGATGTTTAAATCATAGGAGCACAGTGTGTGTTTCAGCGACTGTTCTTTCACATACACTGACCAGAATCGGACTCTTCAGTATGACTTCAGTGCTCTGACGTCCGCTGGGTCCATCATGAACGGGCCCAGCTTCACTGCGAAAGGCACAAAGTACTACCACCTCTTCAATATCAGCCTGTGTGGAGCTGAGGTACAATACACACACCTGAAATGAGTAGAAATTACATCACAGAATATTATTTATTCCATCATCTGTCTTTTGTCAGGGTCACAAGGCTGCAGTCTGCAGAGATAATGTCACAGACCTGCCCAATGAGGACGCTGAAGGTGTTCAGCTGGGCAGTTCAGTCGAGGCTTTTCTCTGTCAGTCAACGATTATTCCTTCAGATGGCCGGGGCTTACGAACAGCCCTTTCCTCTCAGTCCATTAGCCTGGCCGACACTTTTCAGGGTGAGAGAAACGATTCCATAATTTCAATTTTCAAACAAATTTTTTTTTTTTACTGACTTCTTGGTAGTGTAGCAGATGAGACGTGCATGTCCATATTTCATTCATTTGAAGTACTTACCAATAGGGCTGCTAAAATTTATGTTTAACAGACTTTCCATTATCAGTAAATAATGGAGAAAAGAATCCTTAATGGTTTATTTAATTATAAATTAAATCCCGATGGGACTTTTAACTAAAGTAAAGTCATTTGCAGTTTAATCACCAAAGCTCAGTAATATCACTTACGAGCAAAACACATTGTCAGAGCTGCTAACATTAATGAGAAGACTGTTAGGGGACTGTGGCAACTATAAAACATCTTCATGCATTCATTTAATTTAGTCGTCTACTATCTGAATGCATTATACACCTATGATTATATTATGAAAAGAAAACTATGCAAAAAAAAAAAAAAACAAGAAAAAAAAAATGTTTTCCACACACTTTTGTACATAAGAAATCCTGTTACACTCCTGTCAGGAAACAGCATTATTTTATATCATTATTTGAATACAATTATTTTTGTAATTATTATATTATACTATATATTATATCTGGCCATCAGAGGGCTCCCTCACCCGAATATTGACTCTTACTCAAACACACTACATTTCCCATCAGCCCCGTACCTGGCACTGATTACTTTGCTCAGCTGCAGCTCATTCGCTGGCCTATATGCTGTCTCCTCACCATTCCTCTTTGCGAGGTCTTCTATTACTACGGTTTGCGTTTATTCCTGTATTGCCTGCCTGTTGTGACCCAGTTTGTTCCCCGTTTATGGTTCTCCGCCGCCTGCCTTTTGGACTATTTGCTTTGTTTCTGATCTGTGATTGTTCTCCGCCTGCCCTGATCTACTGCCTGTTTATCGGCCACAACTGTGTCTGCTCTTCATTACTGTGTTTGCTGGTGTCTGACCATTGCTGTTTGACCACGATTTTAATAAAAGCCTGCTTATGGATCCTACTTTGAGTGATGCTTCGCTAATATAATATAAAATAATATAATTATTAAATTAAATTAAATCAAATCAAATGCATCCATATATGTTTTCAACCTTTCCGTGAAGAGTTATCAGCACCTAGATGGAATAAAGTATTTATATAAAAGCCTTGGATGTTGTTATATGGTCTTTGTATGATTCAAAAGTGAACCAATTTTTTCATTAAAAAATCATAAAGTCCTGACAATTTGAATATTTACTTTTCATAACCGATAATATTAGATAAGCACCAGCTAATAAAATGTATTGTAGATTTCTGTTGCTTTAGAATAATTATACATAGTGCTTGTCATATGTGTTTTAATTCACATACTCTGGTATAAAACTCAGCGTATTTAAAACAGGCTTTTTGTTTAGTGATAAATATGATTAATTACTCTAATTTAAGGGTATTACTACTTACTGAGCACTTCCTGCTGTGCTGTCACCCCCATGTGTCCTCTAAGACAGGTTGTGTGTGTGTGTGTTTGTGCCACAGGAGCCACAGTGGAGAAATCACTTAACGGAATAACCGCCAGACCAGAACTCTTTCCATCTCCATCCGAGAGAATCCCAGATGTCCGCTTCTTCTATCGGTACAGGCAGTTACGTCATCAAACCTAAAGTGCCTCTTAAAGATCCTCTCACAGATGGTTGTCTAGGGTTTAAGTTTTAGGGGTTTTGTAATAAGGTGTGTGGTTTGTTCTTTTCCCTCTATCATCCACTATGTGTTTAATGGCATCTTTTATTTGTAAAGATCTCCACAGGTCACAACCTCATGTCAGAAAGGCAGAAATGCAGTGGTTTCACTGCGCTGTAACCCAAAGAAAACAGCCAGGGGAGACATATCCGTGCCCAGGTGCGCACACACACACACAAACAAACTAACAAGCACACTGCTGTTAATGCAGTCTAAATTTGGCACAGGGCATCTTACATCATGACATATCATATCCAATTACCTCACTGCAGGTCCACTGAGTTATTTTTTGTTTTATCTGTATAAAAAATAAAGTAAACTGACGACAATTGTACCCAAAAGTTCTTCATACAGTGGACTACCATTAAAATTGATTAAAATTTGGAACCAAAAATTATTCAGACACTTTGACCTGACCATGTTTTTCTGACACAGTTTAACTCTGAGATCTTGTCATATTTTATTATATAGTGAATAAACTGTATTAATGAATGAAATGTTCAAGGTGTCTGAATACATTTTGCTCAGAGAAAAAAATAAATAAATATATATATATATATATTACAGTCAAACCAAAATTTATTCAGACACCTTGAGCATTTCATTCATATTGGTGCCATACCAAGGGTTCCAATAATTCTGACCACCACTCAGGTGTTCCAATCACTTCCATGGCCACAGGTGTATAAAATCATGCACCTAGGCATGCAGACTGCTTCTACAAACATTTGTGAAAGAATGGGTCGCTCTCAGTAGCTCAGTGAATTCAAGCGTGGTACCGTGATAGGTTGCCACCTGTGCAATAAGTCCATTCATGAAATTTTCTCACTACTAAATATTCCACGGTCAACTGTTAGTGGTATCATAACAAAGTGGAAGCAATTGGCAACAACAGCAACTCAGCCACGAAGTGGCAGGCCACGTAAAATCACAGAGCGGGGTCAGTGCATACTGAGGCACACAGTGCTCAGAAGTCGCTAACTTTCAGGAGAGTCAATAGCTACAGACCTCCAAACTTCATGTGGCCTTCAGATTAGCTCAAGAACAGTGTGTAGAGAGCTTCATGGAATGGGTTTCCATGGCTAAGCAGAACGTAAAGGCAGGCGTCCCAAAACTTTTGGCAATATAGTGTGTGTGTGTGTATATATATATACACAAAAACATTATAAAATAATATTATGTATTTATATATAATTCTAATTTTAGTAATTCAAATTATCACACACACACACACGTAATTATCAAGACACCTAACTTTTTAGATCAATCTATTCTAATCTTTACATTTAAAATAAATCAATAAATATGATGAAAAGTCTTTGTAAACCTCCTCAGAGTTACGTTTTTATTTTTATGGCTCTAGATTTTATGACAAGAGTTGCTTTTAATTAACCTTTCAAACCAATTTCTTACTTATACAGTGTGACAGAGCATACTAAGTTGTGTTTAGTTTAACTTTTTCTGTCCTTTGTCAGTGAGTGCCCTGCTGGGACTTGTGACGGCTGCACGTTCCACTTCCTGTGGGAGAGCTCCAGTGCATGTCCACGCTGCACTAATGTCGACTACCACGCCATTGAAGGAGCCTGTAAGGGAGGAGTGCAGGTACTCCCTTTCATTAGTTCTATTGATGATATACTGTATATATATTATTGACTGAGAAATGTGTTATAATAAATGTGTTTGTGTATGTAGGCACCAAATGTCATTAAAAATTGGCTTTAGCAGGGAACTGCAATGTAATATATGGTTTAAATCAAATAGTATAATAGTCTGATCCTTGCTGGTGTAAGTAATACAAGCTATTTAAATCAGTCTACTAAAGAAAAGCATCTGTCGTGACTTGTGTGACTTCTACTGAACTTATCATCAGAAATTTATCTAGGGTATGTTTGTTTTCTCCAGAACTCCATGTGGTGACATATGTGGATTATTCCTTACCTTAAGCCACCAAAACAAAAATGATAAACAAAAGTGGGTGTCCACACATTGGGTGTTCATATGTTTGTGACGGGTGCAGTTTGAGTGACACAAACAACTTGCTCTGTTTGTTACAAATATAAAAGAAAAAACTAAGTATACTACTGTTCAAAGTTTGGGGTCAGTAAGTTTTTTTTAAAGAAATTAATACTTTTATTCAGCAAGGATGCATTAAATCAAAAGTGACAGTACAAAAGATTTCTATTTCAAATAAATGCTGTTTTCACTATTCATCAAAGAATCCTGAAAAAAGTATTCAACATGATGATAAGANAAGTATACTACTGTTCAAAGTTTGGGGTCAGTAAGATTTTTTTTAAAGAAATTAATACTTTTATTCAGCAAGGATGCATTAAATCAAAAGTGACAGTACAAAAGATTTCTATTTCAAATAAATGCTGTTTTCACTATTCATCAAAGAATCCTGAAAAAAGTATTCAACATGATGATAAGAAATTCTGTTTCTTAAGCAGCAAATCAGCATATTAGAATGATTTCTGAACTGATCACGTGACACTAAAGACTGGTATAATGATGCTTAAAATTCAGCTCTGCCACCACAGGAATAAATTACATTTCAAAATATTTTAAAATATAAAACAGATAAATTATAATAATATTTCACAATACTGCTGTTTTACTGATTAAATAAATGCAGCCTTGGTTAGCATAAGAGACTTCTTACAAAAACATAAAAAAATCTTACTGACCCCAGACTTTTGAACGGTAAATAATCACATTGTCATGTAGACAAATATATATGCTTTTAATGAAAATAACGCAAAATACGGCTTCATTGCTGGTAAGAAATATTTGTCATTTTTCTCAGCTCACTCTCCACTGAAAGGTGTGATTTAAATGATAATTTTGGCAAAGTAATGATGTGAATTTCATTCTAAGGACACGGTGTATATGTGGACTGAACCTCGGCTGTGTACTGGCGGACTGACTCTCCCGCTGAAGAGAACGTCTCCATGTGAGGCGATTGATTTCTGGCTGAAGGTGGGCGCTGGGCTTGGAGCGTTCTGTGCCGTTCTGCTTGTCTCCCTGACCTTCTACTTTTGGAAGAAAAACAAAAAGTATGATTCCTGTTACTATTTCAGTTTTTGGAAATGTGCATCAATTTCTCTTTATTTGTGCCAATAAGCCTCATGCTTCTTTGTCTTTGTGCTCTGATAGGCTGGAGTATAAGTATTCCAAACTTGTGATGACAGCCAATAAAGAGTGCGAACTGCCGGCGGCGGACAGCTGTGCCATTATGGAAGGAGAAGGGGAGGAGAATGAGGAAGAGGATGTGGTTTATGCCAACAAACCTTCTCTTCTGGCTAAGCTAAAGACTATCGCCACCAAGGTTAGCTAAACCACATTAGGTGTAAATGCTTTTCTTAAAATGAGCTTCACAAGTTGCAAAAATTGGGGGAAAAAATGTAATTGTGATTTTATTTTTTTCTAAACAAAATTGCAGTTGCATTTTAAAATTTGATTTAAAAAAATCTAAATTTGCTGTGCTTATTTGTAAGGTGCACAATTAGGCAATGTTTATATATATATATATATCTCTCTCTCAATATGGCAAAATAATAATAATATGAAGAAGAATTTATTGATTCCTCTCAATTATATAGCAGTA
>RJVU01053773.1:3876844-3907588 GCA_003731715.1 Anabarilius grahami
TTCTATGGAAGCTTGTTTCCGCCACTAAATAAAAAAATAAAAAAGGTAAATGCGACTTTTTATCTCACAATTCTGGCTTTTCTTCTCGCAACTGCGACATTTAAACAATTGTGAGTTATAAAGTCAGAATTGTGTGATATAAAGTCGCAATTCTGACTTTTTTTCTCGCATTTGCGAGTTTTTATCATGCAATTCTGATTTTATATCTCACAATTCTGACTTTTTCTCAGAAATGCGAGATATAAACTCACGCGAGTTCTAAAGTCAGAATTGCGTGATATAAACTCGCAATTCTGAGTAAAAAAGTCAGTCTTTTTCCCTTACAACTGGACATTATAACACGCAGTTGTGAGTTTATATCTCACAATTCTGACTTTTTAACTTGCAATTCTGACTTTATAACTTGCAATTCTGACTTTATAACTCGCAAATGTGTTTATATCCTGCAATTGTGAGAAAAAAAGTCAGAATCATGAGATATAAACTCGCAATTGTGAAAAAAAAAAAATTAAGAATTGTGAGATTTTTGTCAGCCTTTGCTGTTTGTTAATCACACTGTCATATTGCGATTTTGGTTTTATTTCAGTCAGTTGTGAAGCCTTAGCAGTTAGCATGTATGCTAACGAGCTCTCCTTAGTTCATTGTGTCACTCTTTACTATTATTGTTTAATAAAGAGACAAAGAAAATAAGCTAATTGTGCTACTTATATTTTCACCACTGAACTTCATAGCCATACAGCTTTTTTTTAATGGTGCTGTGTTAAGTTTCTGTGCCACTAGCAGCACCAAAAAGAACTGCAAAAATAATGACTTTTCAGAGCAGTTATTTATTTTGTTTGAGCTTTCCTGTGGTTCGAACAGACTTTTAGCAAGGCCATGGGTTCAATTTCCAGGGAAAGCAAGAACCGATAAAATGTGTACCTTGAATGCTTTTGATCTGCCAAATGCATAAATGTAATAGTGACCTCTACTGGTCATGCAAAGAAGTGTTTTCAAAAATATGCTTCCACATCCTGCAATTTCTTCATAGCTTTTCAGTTGAAATGACCTCATCTCAACTCTCCCTGTACTCTTTTCCCCTCGCTTTGCTTTTTTCTTTGTCTTTCTTTCTCTCTCACCCTGCACTAGCAGCAACTGCATTGAGAAATTTTAGCTGAGAGTTTGCTTGAGGGTGGGTGTGTATATGCCTTGATGTTTAACTCGGGGCAGTTGAAGAAGCCGCTGAGGGACTTCTAGAAACATCTGTAAGATTAAAGACTGTTGAGCTGCATTGGCATATGCGGCGTGTCACACTGTGTTCACAGCCAATTAGAAGGGAGTTTGAGAGGAAGAGAGTTGTATTCAAGCGTCACTCTTCAGAATTTCCATTGTCACTTAAAGTCTCAAGCGTTCACTCCTGAAAGATGCCGTACGACCTCCCGTGGGAACTAGCTCAGATTTCCTGCGGTATACGAGTCAGTTTTGGTCCTGCAATTTTCAGCGAAGTTAATTAAGAGAATCCAATTCGAGAGGAATTAATCAATCATGTTCCCTGTGACTGGTTTGCCTTGGATAAACCCTGCTGAATAATAATAATAAAAAAAACGCTGGTCTCCCAGCCTGGTTTTAGAGGAGGCAGCCAGCTAAACACTATCTTGGCCAGGTTGGGAAACCAGTTTAAACCAGCTTGGACTGATTTAACCATCAGTGACCCAGCATAGAAGAATAGCAACATTTGTATAAAACACATAAATAATATTTACTTTTTGCTAAATAAATGTGACCCGTGCTGGCAAAATGAGTCACAGTGAAAATTAGTTATTGTTTATTAATACCTTCAAAATGGTGTATGATTTGTTGGAATCTGACAAAAAATGACTGAGCTACACCTGTTTGAAGTCAGGAAAGTCAATTTTAAGAAAAATTTAAGTTAAAAGTTAGAAGGTTCCAAAACAAAATCACCTAGCAACAATACCTAAAAATTATTGGTAATACCACCAAATTTGGCACAAACCAAGTCAAAACCCATATCTATAGGAAAAATATATTCAACTTTTTTTCCATGATTCCAAAATTGTTTGATTAACATTAATGAAACAGACAGCCTAAATGCATCGCGTTCCAAATTATTATGCAAGTGACATATCAGTAAGATTTCAGTAGAATAAACATTCAGATTTTAGTTATTCTAAGAAAATGTTTGTTTCTTTATTTATCCATGTCTTTTTAGATAACTGGTATCAATCTCAGACAAAAATAATTTGCCAGCTCTATGGAAACCCTACTTAGAGGTTGTTCCACATTATTAAGTAAGTCACAGTTCTCATGCAATATGGGGAGGAAGAAATAACTTTTTGAAGATGAAAAGCATGAAATGGTGCAATGTTGTGCAAAAGGCATGAAAACAACCAATATTGTGTGAAAACTGAATGGAGATTATCGAATTATCATAAGATTTGTGAGTGATTTAGAACACAGCAGAACTCGGTCAGATAAAGGCTTATTAATGAAAGTTCCTGTCAAAAAAATTATTGTATTTAAAGGGAAGCTATAAAAATAGCCAGTGTTGAGCAGCAAACAGGTATTTGAAGCTGCTGGTGTCTCTGGAGTCTCAAGAAGCTCTCCATGCAGGCTGGCAGTTGTGCGTAAAGATGCATTTCAGCCACTCCAAACCAAACCTCACAAAGAGAAACATTTACAGTGGGTTTAGAAATGCATGAAGACTCGTTTTTAAATAGTTTTATTCACTGACTAATGCCATACTACAATGGATGGTCTAAATGGATGGATTTCTGGATGGTTGGTGAATGGCCACCATGTACCAACAAGACTGCGATGTCAGCAAGGAGATGGTGGTTGATGATTTGGGCTGGAATACTGGGAAGTGAGATGGAAGGTCCCTTTAGGGTCTCTGAGGGTATTAAAATTACTTTTCCAAGATACAGTGGGTACGGAAAGTATTCAGACCCCCTTAAATTTTTCACTATATTGCAGCCATTTGCTATTATCATTTTTTTCCTCATTAATGTACACACAGCACCCCATATTGTCAGAAAAACACAGAATTGTTGACTGTAACACAGTTCGTAAGTACGGGAAGAAGGAGGCGGGAACCGGCGAACATTTAAACAAAACTTTAATTCAAAATAAACAGAACAAAACGAAAGTAATGCCGGCAGACCCTCGCGAACGTCTGCCGGCCACACAAACATAATAAAACACAACATAAAGTCCAGGCCTGGTCCTCTCTCGTCCGTTCACTGTCGTCGCTCCTCCTTTTATGCCTCCGGAGCTCCTCCGTGAGAGACTCGAGGCCGGTGCGCCTCACAGGTGACGATCATTAACACTCGCGTCACCGGCCTCGCGCCGTTCCCTCACGGCTCTCGCCCGCCCTGCTCGCCACATACCCCCATGGCNTTCCTAAGAGCACAGTGGCCTCCATAATCCTTAAATGGAAGATGTTTGGGACGACCAGAACCCTTCCTAGAGCTGGCCGTCCGGCCAAACTGAGCTGTTGGGGGAGAAGAGCCTTGGTGAGAGAGGTAAAGAAGAACCCAAAAATCACTGTGGCTGAGCTCCAGAGATGCAGTCGGGAGATGGGAGAAAGTTGTAGAAAGTCAACCATTACTGCAGCCCTCCATCTGTCGGGGCTTTATAGCAGAGTAGCCCGACGGAAGCCTCTCCTCAGTGCAAGACACATGAAAGCCTGCATGGAGTTTGCTAAAAAACACCTGAAGGACTCCAAGATGGTGAGAAATAAGATTCTCTGGTCTGATGAGACCAAGATAGAACTTTTTGGCCTTAATTCTAAGCGGTATGTGTGGAGAAAACCAGGCACTGCTCATCACCTGTCCAATACAGTCCCAACAGTGAAGCATGGTGGTGGCAGCATCATGCTGTGAGGGTGTTTTTCAGCTGCAGGGACAGGACGACTGGTTGCAATTGAGGGAAAGATGAATGCGGCCAAGTACAGGGATATCCTGGATGAAAACCTTCTCCAGAGTGCTCAGGACCTCAGACTGGGCCGAAGGTTTACCTTCCAACAAGACAATGACCCTAAGCACACAGCTAAAATAACGAAGGAGTGGCTTCACAACAACTCCGTGACTGTTCTTGAATGGCCCAGCCAGAGCCCTGACTTAAACCCAATTGAGCATCTCTGGAGAGACCTAAAAATGGCTGTCCACCAACGTTTACCATCCAACCTGACAGAACTGGAGAGGATCTGCAAGGAGGAATGGCAGAGGATTTTTCTTTTTTAATAAATCTGCAAAAATGTCTACAATTCTGTGTTTTTCTGTCAATATGGGGTGCTGTGTGTACATTAATGAGGAAAAAAAATTAACTTAAATGATTTTAGCAAATGGCTGCAATATAACAAAGAGTGAAAAATTGAAGGAGGTCTGAATACTTTCCGTACCCACTGTATGTGGAGTTCATAACTGGCCATTTTCAACTATGGTATAAAAAGGAGGATCGTGCCTTCTGAAATACAATGCACTATGCACTATCCCATGCTGCTGAAAAACACCATATCAATAAAACTGTTTGAAAATGTATTTCTACACCCACTGCAAATGTTTCTCTTTGTGAGGTTTGGTTAGTGGTGGCTGAAATGCATCTTTACGCACGACTGTCAGCATGCATGGAGAGCTTCTTGAGACTCCAGAGACACCAGCAGCTTCAAATACCTGTTTGCTGCTCAACACCGGCTTTTTTTTTATAGCTGCCCTTTTAATACAATACATTTTTTTTGACAGGAACTTTCATTAATAAGCCTTTATCTGACCGAGTTCTGCTGTGCTCTAAATCACTCACAAATCTTATGATAATTCGATAATCTCCATTCAGTTTTCACACAATATTAGTTGTTTTCATGCGTTTTGCACAACATTGGACTCAGTGTTGTAGTCGAGACCAGCTCATTCGAGTCTGAATCAAGACCGAGTCCAAAGAGGGTCGAGTCCGAGTCGAGACCGAGTCCAGAGAGGGTCGAGTCCGAGTCGAGACCGAGACCAAAGAGGTTGGAGTCCAAGACAAGTTCAAGTTCACATAAGGTTGGGTCTGAGACAAGACCTAAAGAAATCTAAAGACCTAAAAGAATATGTAAATGTTTGGTGGAATCAATAAAATTGGCACCATACTCATCAAATATACCATGGCATGTAAACTGTATTTTATTTACTAAGAGTGATATTGGTTTAAAAGATATTATCAGTTAAGGGTAAAAAGGCCACATAGTAGGTGGTGTTAAGGTAATTCGTTAGAAAAGATTTCTATTTTGAATAAATGCTGTTATTTTTTACATATTTAAATCAAAGATTTTAAATCAATCGACTGAAGGATCACAGTTTCCACCTTCCGACTTTGAAAATGAATCAGCATATTAGAATGATTGCTGAAGGATCATTTGACACTGAAGACTATTATTATTATTATTATTATTTATTTTATTTGAACAGGGACAATGCACAATAAGACATTAACCCTGTATATAACAAGGAGAAATGCATTGCACCAGGTTTTAGCAACTTGCTGTTTTCCACCCGTAGTCCCTGGGCAGGTGGATAAAACATATAATTAAATGAACAGGTACTAAATTCACAATTCAAGACTGGAGTATTGATGCTGAAAATTCAGCTTTGCATCAGAAATAAATTATATTTTAAAGTACATTCAAATAGAAAACCATTATTTTAAATTGTAATATTTTTTAAATATATATTGCTGTTTTTGATTAGATAAATGCAGGCTTGATGAGCATAAGAGACTTATTTCATAATGCCACATAAGCTAATAATTATCAAAAATGGTAATATTCACGTCACCATTTCGCCAGCCTACACATAATAGGCCTGTAGGACAGGTGGCACTTTGGCTTCACTAACTATGATAGTTTCATCAAATAGTAAACGGTGTATCAACCCTAAATGAATTGAACACTACTTACCATTAATGCGACTTTTCGCTTTGTAGTCAGTTAACATCCATTTTGTCAACGATGCAGTTTAATTTATAAAATGAGACAAACAGCAGAAATCGATCGTCTGTCCATGTAATTTCCACTTCACGTTGTCTAATTTGAACGGCATTGGTGAATTATGCAATATTTTAAAATATATAATAAATCGATTTTTAATTAAATCGACATGCTAGCTTTGATTATTGATGGGGAAAAAAAGTTTAAAAAAATAGTTTGGTTTATTTTTTTCTTCCGTCGAGCCATAGGCACTCTGAAAGAACCATATATGGCTCGAGAGAAGTTTCGAACAGACCGTAAGTGGACTGCGAAGTGGACTTCACAGGGTATTTCGCCACCTTAAGTGAGATTCCATTCCGAAGGGAGCGAACATGTTCAGTTCAAAGGGCACTGCGAACGGCATAGGGAATAAGGGAACATCGATACATCACTTCACAGGAAGTAGAGAGGTAAAATTACCCAACTGTCATTGCGCACCGCGTCACCAGTAAGAACTACGATGAAGCAGAGCCGTTGAATGAGTTTTTTAACGGCTCTCCGGTTTTGAGTATATCATACATTTTGTTATTCTTATACGAACGAAAGTATGAATGGTTATGGCGATGAGTGTTACATTTGTATATTTTATTGTATGAATAGGCATGACAAAGTAAAAGTGTTGAAAAGCAGCTAATGCTCTATCATTTATTTTATTTAACGTTAATTTACCTCAGAAGTGTTTACTATGCGGCTGCGCGTGGAAAAGAAAGCGCAGGAGACCACGGTTTAGGAATACATTTATAGCTACTGTTAACCAAATGATATATGGAATGACAGTTACAGCTTCAAATCTGTTAAGTGTCAATTTTAAATTCGAAAGTAAATTAAAATATCTATTTATTTATGTTATCAATCTGCGCGACACCGTCGTTGACTTTCTTTGATGACGTTTGCAGGGCGTTCCAAATGAGCGATTTTTGTCAGTGAAGTCCACTTCAACGGATATACCTGCTCAGGGAGTAGGGAGCAGTGAACACTGCGTAGGGACCCTGTCGAATGGAACGCAGCTCAAGACCGTTACAAAATGGTCTCGAGACCGAGTACTACAACACTGATTGGACCATTTCATGCTTTTCATCTTCAGAAAGATCTATCTTCCTCCCCATATTGCATGAGAACTGTGACTTGCTTAATAATGTGGAACAACCTCTAAGTAGGGTTTCCATAGACCTGGCAAATTAATTTTGTCTGAGATTGATACCAGTTATCTAAAAAGACATGGATAAATAAACAAACAAACATTTTCTTAGAAAAACTAAAATCTGAATGTTAATTGTACTGAAATCTTACTGATATGTCACTTGCATAATAATTTGGAACACGGTGTATTAAGGCATACTGTACCAAACGGATCTAATATAATGTTACACATCAGGTGTTTTTCCCCAACAGTTTACCAAACATTCACTTAAGATGTAACAGATAATGTTTGCGTGAATACTCGCTAAGATAGATTTTTTTTTAAATGCTGTAACTCTGTGTATATATCGGGATTGCGCTCTGTCTGATCTGATCTGTCAGTCAGCGCGAGTAAGATTGTTTTGTTTACATCAGCATGAGTTTGAAAATCACATTTCATTGGTTCATTTTTAATGAACATTCTCTCAGATCAAGTGATCCGCCATCTTGAATGGAATTTTCACTCTGCTTGTCACAATGCATTCTCTGTTTGTTTTTGCCAAAAACAAGATGTCTTAAAGGCAGAATAATGTTGCTGGCTACTTTTTAGAGCAGCCTTTATAGGGAGCATCCCTATGATGCATTAAAGTACTGTCTATGTAGGCAACTAGATTTTGTAACCAGACTTATGTGTGAACAACATAGTTTCTCTAGCGTTCCTGAAATCCGTACCAAGGCAGTTGCAGGCCATTTGTCTTTCTGTTTAACAGGCCTAGTTTACCGCAACTCGCTGTTTGATTTGCACGCTGGTTGTCCTGGCAACATGCAGTGTCCGTGGACAGTCCTTGGCCTTCGCGGGGCAGGCTTTTCAAAGGGAGACGACCTTGACGAGGAGGGCGATTCTGCGCTCTGTTTGTGTACATTTGTCGCGCCTGCGTTCAGTGATTTGTTCCCATTTCGGCTGCGTTTTCAAAACCATGTTCCTGTTTCTAGGGCAACAAGAAGAGCAGTGAAGCCGTCCAACTGAAATTCTCCAATACAGAGAAGTCTGTGTGGGGATAGAGGAAGAGTGAAGAGGGATACGGAAAAGAAAGGGATGAATGGAAGTCTCTTTCTCTTCGATATCACACGCAGTGGCCTTTAAAAAAACAAGGGCACAAGTACCCGAGAAAGGAATAGGGTTAAACAAGCCTGTGACACCTCAGGAACTTGGACGTACATGCTCATTGAATATTTCTGTCAAGATTTGTCACTATGCAGTTGTGTATGTGTGTGTTTTCTTATTGTAAATGCGTGAAAATTCCCTTCATCGCCAGTGCCCGGGTTTCTCAAGAAGCTTTTTGGAGCGACAGCCACGACTTTACATGAATCTTGCTTGTCAGAGCGAATGTAGCCAAGGGTCAGGGTGAACACACAAATACACTCAGACATTAAGCTTCACTGACAGGCGCTTCCAATCCCAGCTAAACAGCACTGGAAAGCCATGTAAAGTGTGTTGTGCTCAAGTATGGCCAAAATAGACTTTTCTTTTTCTTTTTTTTTACTTAAGTAACCTATTTGACTGTGACGGTGACATTCCAAATGAAATATGACATGAATAAAGTCTTGAATAAAGAGATTACAGCAAAGCAAGAGTCATTTTTGTACAGCTATTTTTATGATTTTTTTGACATACCTCTGCGTCATTCTGCTTGGCTTAGAGTATTAAGACAAACACAGAAGATTAAGAAGAAACTATTCCTTCAGAACAGCGACGGCAGACTGAGGTGATGAAACTTTTGCTAGATTTGCCATCTAATTAAAGAACTTAATGAACTGCTGGTGGGGTTTGATTCATGAAATTTTAAGACCTCTCGACATGAAATCTGGGTAAACGATCTGTTGAGTCCCATATTGATTCTGAATGAGTTGTTTTGTTTGGTCCACTATTACTCTGAAGTGTTAGATGTAGGCAATATTAATAATTCTGTGATTTTTCTCATTTTGTGTGTGTGTTTACACGGAAATGAACCTGTAACTGTGTCCAACGGATGTCAGTTATTGATATAAAATTTTTTTTGATATCATGTATAATAAATGATTGTTTTCACTCTCAAATGTGTGTTGAATTTAAGCACTTCAGAGACCTTATTCAGACAACTCCAATATGGCCTATTTTAGTAAAAAGGTTTTTCGAATTTTTTATAACCCTGAACATAAGTGAGATCCTCCAATCAGAGCAGTCAGCAGTATTATTTTAGCGTTATTAATATGCTGTTATATTATTTATTAATATTTTGAATTAGCTTCTAAAGGGTTAGTTCACCCAAAAATCAAAATTGTGTCATTAATTACTCACCCTCATGTTGTTCCACACCCGTAAGACCTTCGTTCATCTTCAGAACACAAATGAAGATATTTTTGATAAAATCCGATGGCTCAGTGAGGCCTGTATTGCCAGCAAGATAATTAACACTTTCAGTTGCCTAGAAAGCTACTAAAAACATATTTAAAACAGTTCATGTGACTACAGTGGTTCAACCTTAATGTTTTGAAGCGACGAGAATACTTTTGTGTGCCCAAAACCCCCCCAAAATAACGACTTTATTCAACAATAATGATGGGTGATTTCAAATCACTGCTTCATGAAGCTTCGAAGCTTTACGAATCTTTTGTTTCGAATCAGTGTTTTGGAGCGCCAAAGTCACATGATTTCAATAAACGAGGCTTCATTATGTTATAAGTGTTTCGAAATTTGAATGGTTCACCACTGGGGGGCGTGACTTTGGCAGTTTGATACACGCTCCGAACCACTGATTCGAAACGAAAGATTCGTAAAGCTTAATTTGTGTTCTGAAGATGAACGAAGGTCTTACAGGTGTGGAACGACATGAGGGTGATTAATTAATGACAGAATTTTCATTTTTAGGTGAACTAACCCTTTAAGTTTTCATTTGAGTTTTAGTTAATTTTGTTGTTTTATTTCATTTTAATATTTCTATTTAGCTTTTATTTATTTCAGTTTTAGTTTTTTCATTTCATAATTGATGTATTTTACACAGTTATTGAACCGAAATGAATCAACACTAAACTGATTTCAGCTGAATAATGACTGTTTACTATTGTCGTTTTAGAGCTGTTTTACAGCAGAATTGAATTCTGTTTGCATCATTGAATCTTTATTTTCCTTTTTTATCACTGTAAAGCTACTTTGAAACAATCTGTATTGTCTAAAGCGCTAAATAAATAAAGGTTACTTGACTTAATTTTAGTACTTCAACTTATTTTCTGTGTTCTCAACTAGAGTTTTTGTATGTTTAAATATTTGTATTAATCTTTTTTGTATTAATCATTGATTTATACATTCACTATTTTTATATTGTGATGTCATTGGCTGATTGGATAACAACATTTGCAGTGCTTCATGTGATGAGTAGTTTATGGCAAGTTTTGTATGGTTATGCCTTGTGTTTGATTTATTTTTTACTCTTTTTAAAAAAAATTTTTTTTTAAATGTGTATATTTCTTCCAATCAAATGTTGTAATGTTGTGAATTGAATTTTTTTAATTATTCTGGAAATCAAGAAAAAAACCAAGCAAGGCGGATGAAAAAGCGGGCAGCAAATGAAGACAAAAAAGGACAATGACAACAACAACAACAACAAAAAAATGTAAGTCCATAGGATTTTTTCCCCCTTCCAATCAAATCTTTTAATATTGTGAGTCGGGTTGCCTTTGGGTAGATTAATTAATTTAAAAATGAATGAAAAATACAGCAAGGCAGCTAATAAAATGGGCAGGCAAGGAAAATGACAAAAAAAAGTGGTCCATACTGTTGGTGTGTCCCAATTTGCGTACTTATAAATAGTGCAAGTGTGTTTACACTGAAAATTCCAAAAATAAAAAGTGGGGGTAGTGTATGAATTTTATAACCTTATAAAATTCAGATACTACACTGTTGAGTGTATAAGTGCATAGTGTATTGTGCGTCATTTGGGACACAACTTGTATGATTTGTGCACTATTTTCATTGTCTTCTAATCCCTTAACTGTTACCGTCCCACTAGCGATAAACTAGGCCTATATATCATTTGAAAGCTTACAAATTTTAGTTTTCATAATTGTAGTTTTCTGATTTTCAAGACAAATGACAGAGGAACAGTAATTTATTAATTTGCAACAACAATATATTCAGACTCATAAGGCGTGTTCAGACATTTATTTTGAAATACAGTAGCAATGAAAAAAATAAAATATTGTTCTTCTTGCATGTCTTTTATGTGTTTGATAAAGGTTAAATTCAAAACAAATACTGCCATTCTGCCCATACTACTTCTGAATAGGATGTCAGTTTCATAAATTGTATGAACATTATGGAAATATATGGTTCAGGTCACTCAAACCATAGGCTATATGGAAATGGAAGAGTCCTTATGTGGTTACCAATGGAGCCTGGATGGTATCTAGTGGACAAATTTGATACTACACCCAAACAAAATTTTACTAAAAGCTCAATTTTTGAGAAAATTTGAAACACAACTTGATTAGATTTTAGATATCGGCTTTGATTTTCTTGTAGTTTTAGAGTTAAATATATATTTTATATAAATTATAAGAACTATTTTTACAGTTTTACATTTTCCTAAACTAAAACTTCAATAATTCTTAGTTTTCTTTCATATTTTTTCTTTCAATTCTTAAATAATCTTTCAACTCTCCCCTTTATAAGGAGACCAAACTTAAAGGAACACCCCACTTTTTTTTGAAAATAGGCTCATTTTCCAACTCCAATTTTCCAACAGAGTTAAACAGTTGAGTTTTAGCGTTTTCCAATTCATTCTGCCGATCTCCGGGTCTGACGGTACCACTTTTAGCATAGCTTAGCATAGTTCATTGAATCAGATTAGACCATTAGCATCTCGCTCAAAAATGACCAAAGAGTTTCGATATTTATCCTATGTAAAACTTGACTCTTCTGTAGTTACATCATGTACAAAGACCGACGGAAAATGAGAAGTTGCGATTTTCGAAGCCGATATGGCTAGGAACTATACTCTCATTCTGGCGTAATAATCAAGGAACTTTGCTGCCGTACCATGGGTGCAGCAGGCGCAATGATATTACGCAGTGTTTCCTTGATTATTACGCCGGAATAAGAGTATAGTTCCTAGCCTTATCGGCCTAGAAAATGGCAACTTTTCATTTTCCGTCGGTCTTCGTACACGATGTAACTACAGAAGGGTCAAGTTTTAAATAGGAAAAATATTGAAACTCTTTGGTCATTTTTGAGCGAGATGCTAATGGTCTAATCAGATTCAATGAACTATGCTAAGCTATGCTAAAAGTGGTACCATCAGACCCGGAGATCGGCAGAATGAATTCGAAAACGCTAAAACTGAACTGTTTAAATCTAGGGGAGTTGGAAAATGAGCCTATTTTCAAAAAAAGTGGAGTGTTCCTTTAAGTCCTTAAAAGTATTCAAGATTTAAAACAATTTATGTTGGGGTCTGTTAAATGGATGTGACAGTTAAGGGGCTAAAGTCAGCTGTATGTGATGATCAGTTTGAAATATAAGTTGTTATACACAAAATCTTAATTTCTCAAATCAAATACGGTATTTTTATCCAATTTAAATTTAAATCTTTAGATCTTTTCCTCGCACAAAGCTCACTTTAGTGAATGGACTTTATTATATTTAATTAATTGTTGTTTTTGTTTGTTTTTAATGTGCTCAATATGAATATGACAAGCTGAGTAAAGATTCTTCAAAAAGACTATTTTTGTGTGAGTTCCAAAAAAAAAAAAAAAAAAAAAAAAAAACTGCATACAGGTTTATACCATCATGACAGTGAGTAGATGATCACAAAATTGTCATTTTTGGGTGAACTATCCCTTAAAGTAATGCTGCAGCGGTGCTGCACACACTTTGTACGTTCCTCATTAGTTCTCTCACTATGTCTGAATGCCACATCTCAATTTCTTTTATTCTGACTCACTCATTCCTGTGATTCCTCGTCTGTCAGGGCTTCAGAAATATGTTGTTGTAGGTGGAAGAGTTTGTGTCTAACCTGAAAAAGTGCAGCGGTTCTAATATCTCCCATAAAAGCCTTGACTCTGTGCCACAGCCATTAGAATTCCACTGAGGACAGAAGAAGGGTGATGTGTACAATTCACCAAAAAAACTCCCTCACTATCTCTATCCCTCAGCCATCACTTTACCTCCCGTTCTCACACTCTCATTCATGACGTTCTCTCTCTCTTTCTCTCACCTGTCCTCTCTCTCCTCAGGCGAACTTATGTGGCTGATAAAAGGAAGGGTTTTCAAAGGCTTCAGCACTTCAGCACTTCCGATGTATTATTCTGGCCAGAAAATCCCTGGCAAAAATTGCATTCCATTTTCCCTGCTCATAATCTCTTCTGCTTCATCCTTTTTAGAAAGCCAGAAGCCAGCTGATTGGATGTCAGCAGAATAATTTAGTAGACGAGAGAACACACTGGGAAGTTTTTTTTTTTTTCCGGTGAGGAAATGCTCGTCTTTGTGAGACATCTGAATTCATCACAGTCACAAAGACAGAAAGTGTTGAGAAGGTATGTCAGTGTGTGTTTGTGTATGTCTGATGTGTGATAAAGATTTACTGTTATCCCACAACCCCAAAATAAGGAAGAAAAAAGACAATTCATCATTTAGTTTGTTTATTGTGATGTCATAATGTCCTTTTTTATTGCACACTGCACCGTGGGTACTGTTCTATTGCTTTGTGTTCAAACCGAAAAGTTTAGCGCCTTCCTGCAGTACATGTTCCACACATTTATACCTCTTTTACAGATCTGAAGGATAGTTTTTAGTGAGAAATCTTTTTAACCCTTACATACAAGTTTGAAATCCCTCCAGATTGATACATTCTTGATACATCCAAGGAACATGTCATTTCAGAAAAACAGATCAAAAAACGTATATGGGATTGACAAATGTACTGTATTTACTAGCAGATATGACTCTAAATTAACCTGTACATACAACAGAAAACAAAATCAATCCCATTCTCAAACTCACAGACCCGCTTGGAATCAGTTCCGTAGATTTTCACATAATTGGAATGTTTGTCCTTCACAAAGTAATACACACCCCTTCTGTGTTCGTTTATTAAATGTTTTGGCTAATTTGATAATGCTTTCAGTTTCCAATAAGACAGAATCTGTATTACAGCTTGGGTTAACGCCATTATGTACATTTTCTTTCCCAAAAAGTACAGAAAATGTGCGTAAAAATGTGCAGATTCCATTTGGGCCTGGTCTTGAGTCGTGCCTGACAGATAACCATAGTAAACATCAAGACTTATTTGTATTAAATATGTATTATTTGGACTTAGTTTTTATTCTAAATATATTCTATATAAAATATTTTTGGCAACTATTGCTGCTTTTAGAGTCAAAAATCAAGTCTTTTTTCCTCCCTAATTTCCTCCTCTGCCTAGACACCCAAAAAAGAACATTGTGTTCTCTCCAAATCTGTATGACTTTCTATATTCTGCAAAACACAAAATAAGCTAATTTGAAGAAGATTGGGGGATGTTTTAAAAATATCTTCTTGTGTTTCACAGATGAAAGAAAGTCATACAGGTTTGGAATGACATGGGGGTGAATAAATGAACTATCCTTTTAACAGACATTTTGTCTCGCTCTCTGATCACGTTACACTTTTCGCTAGGTATTGACTGTAGTTCTGTTCACACATCAACCAAACTTGCTCTTAAAATTCAGATGTGACTCCTGTAAGTGTAAAGGAGTCACTTTGGTTGCCTAACCTGATTTCACCAAGAACAACATGTTCCTGGATCAACATCTTTTTTGATCCTGGAACAACATTCCAATCAACTAATCAGATTTGAGGGACAAGTTTACACTTTATGTCAAGTTTGGGCTTACAGTTAAGGTTTGGTGTTTTTCACTTATCATTTCCCTCTGATTTTAGGGATAATTTATGGGAAGGGTTAGGTTTAAGGCAGGTTCACACTGTGCTATTTTGGCCACGATTTGGTCGTCTGAGACAAATTTTGAGAATCCTAAAAGATTCCTGTAATCCTAGGCTAAAATCTGTAATCTTTGATCGCTAGTTTGACATTTTCACAGACAGCCGATTAATGACCGTTGCGATCAAATTTCACCTCGGACGTAATTCTGGAGTGTAGTCCTGCAGTGTGACTTCTCCTATGACGAATGTCAAATTGTCTTCGTTTTTCAAGACAAGCCATGATCAAAATTAACGTTAGAGATTTCTTTATTAGCCACCATTTCAGTCCCACATGTAATGCAGCTCACAGTCACCAAACGTGTATGGGTGCGCATGTCCGTTTTCACACGTCTTGACTGTTGTACAGTCTGACATAAATGACAGCTGAGATCCCACAGTGTGACATGAGAATCATGTTCATACAGCCTGACAAGCAACAATCGTAAGGACTATTATAAATCGCACAGTGTGCACCCGGCTTTAGGGGTAGGGATATGGTTAGGACTAAAGTTTAAAGAATGTTGTTCCAGGATCAACAAAATATGTTGAGCCAGGAACGCGACTAACTCTGCAAAATCAGGACGTGCCACTTTGGTTACAGTTTGCCTCCTTCTTTCACAACCAAACTGTTTATGAACCTCATCACCATATTTAGCTCTCCAAACAGGATTGACAACCATATTCTGCTGTGGAGTGAAGATTTATGTCAAACATGAACATTTCTATGAAAGTTTTCTTTAAACTTTCCCACGCAGTGACGCGTTTAGACACAGTCGGCTGATTCTGCAGTAAGACCCTCCATCCCCACTCTGACTTGAATGAAATTGCTGCAGTGGGTGAGGGAGGCTCGCTCTCGATTTGTGTTTCTGCGCAGACTGCAGTCTCGCCTCCCTCCTAAACCGTTTCTAAGCCACTCAAATGAAACCACCACATTTGACTTTTTCTTCTCTCAAAAAAATTCTTAAAGAGGCTAAGGCTGGAATGAGGACCCCTAGCAACTTAACGTGTGGAAAGAGGATGTGTGCAGATTTTGGGATGGTGTTGCCTCGCCACAAAAGCACAGAGTTGCTGAGTATCATGCTGGAGTTTATGGGGCAGCAAACTGCTTTACATAACCCCATGATGTTTTTGTCCCTACATTCACTTATTAACTTTGTTTCAAAAACAGACTCTGCTGTCCTCATGTTGGCCTTTTTTGTAGTAAAATATTGTAAGAATTTATACTGTAGATCTTGTCTGTTGTAGGTGGTTTCCAGGGTGGTTTTTAGTATGTTACTTACTATGCAGGTTTTAGGGTGTTCTGGGTGTTTTCATAATGTCGTTGTGCTAGCGTGTTGTAGGTGGTTTCCATGGTGTTGCTATGCAGTTGCTAAGGTGTTCTAAGTGTTTTTTAGCATGTTACTTACTATGCAGGTTCTACGGTGTTCTGGGTGGTTTTTAGAATGTCATTGTGGTAGGATGTTGTAGGTGGTTTCCATGGTGTTGCTATGCAGTTGCTAAAGTGTTCTAAGTGTTTTTTAGTATGTTGCTATGCAGTTGCCTGAGTGTTTTGAGTGTTTTTCTCATGTTACTCTGCAGTTGCTAGGATGTTCTGATCAGATTCCAGGGCATAATATGCAGTTGCTAAGGTGGCCTGAGAGTTGTTTACTATGTTACTATGGTGTTTTGGCTGGTTTCCAATGCTTTGCTCTCTGGGTTGTCCATATCTATTCTAATCCATAGATATGACTTTAATTCCTACTTCAATGTTAGTCCAATGGATGTTTACAAGATTTAATCATTTGCCAGGCACAAATTGTTGATTTTAATTACACAACGGCATTACTTAGGATTAGGAGTTTGTTGAAATTCCTAACCCTTCTTTTCAGCAGTAGCAATCACTAATTAGTGGGTAAAAAGGGGGAAACAAAACTGAGGAAGCATATAGTATGGGCTTGGCTGCATTTTGTGTATAGTTGTACTACATCTCTTGTGTTTCTGTAAGCAAATACGTCTCCATTGGAAGACTAAATCTGTCATTGATTGGTTATGTTTTTTCTGTTATCTGATTTTATCACTCCTGCTGTGCATGTTCACCTCCTGGTACTGTTAACTGACACACAAATGATTTCCTTTGCTGCCATGCTGATGAATTATGGATGTTGAGAGCTTTAGCATTTCTAGGTTACTGTTACATGTTTGTTTACTATATCTCTTCATGACGGGCCAAGAATGGATGATCCATAAATTACATGATACAGTTTGAAACTTGCATTAGGCAACGTGATATTGTACAGAATCCCTTGAGGCCAAGCGATGGCCGCAAGCTGAAAACAAACTTTTAATATTTTAGCTCTCTATAAATCGTCAGCTTGTCGAAGAACCCGAGTGTCCCTCTCTCTTCCAAACAAACCAACAGAAAAACATAGAAATGTATAAAACTTCTGAAATGTAAAAAAAGGATGTCTGTAAAAAAAATGGCCCGGTCCCCTCCTGCCAAAAGGCTCTGAGGAACCTCTCGTATTAAAACTATAGGACAAATGATAAGGCACAACAAGCCGATTTTGAACAACAGAATACATTTTACATTCACTGCATCACAAAGCATTTCCCACGTCAAAAATGCGACTGATTATCCATTTTTCCACTGAAATGGTGCCGGTGCCAGAGTTGGGGTACACAAAAATGTAAAGCAGCACAACTGTGTTCAGCATTAATAATAATAATAAATATCTTGAGCAGCAAATCAGCATATTTGGATGATTTCAGAAGGATCATGTGACACTGAAGACTGGAGTAATGAAGCTTTGCCATTACATGAATAAATAACATTTAAATCGGTTCTTTTAAATTATTATAATTTCACAATATTGCTGTTTTTAATATATATTTTATCAAATAAATGCAGCCATGGTGAGCATAAGAGACATATATAAATGTATATTGCAAATATGTATATATATTTTTAAAATTTTTGTTTTTGTGGTTTTGAAAACTATTTTTTGCCCTCTGACAGTACTGTTTCCTGGTTTGTCACTGTTTAAGGGGCAGATGTGGACCTGTTTTTTTTCTTCGGCAAATTGGCAACAGCACCATGACGGTGGAAAAGAGGTGTGTGTCAACATTGAAAGATTCACAGTACCTCACATGCTCATCTTCTAGACTTTCCATCCCTGAAGGCTACTCGTCACGGGCAATAGAAACTTATATAACATCTCGAAACACTGCGTATCTGTGCTGCAACATAAACACGCATCACTGTCATCTCAACATAATGCTTATGAGATGCAGTTAATGTAATATGTTTTCAGATGTCATGACAGTTTACTAAAATGGTGTTGTAACCTCTGGCATCAAGCCACTGCCTGTAATGAGACGACGTGAAGTTTGAGGTGCGAGCGCTCACTCGATGGTTTTCCTGCTCTGGACCTCATGACCAGCGTAGACTCTAATACTGTCGACGTGTGCTGTTAAAACCATCGGTTAAGATTCTGTACAAAATGTACAACATAGAAATACATACAGTTTAGATTATTACAATGAGGCCTACAAAAGAAAACGACCACAAATTGTGTCCAGTATTGCAGGCGGAGCCATGTCTGTCAGTCTCTACTGTGGCCCAATCAAAAACTTGTTTGAGTTTTACATCATCACATCATGGCCGTTTACAACATACATAATAAAGCTATCAAAACAAAAGTTTCCAAAATCTCTCTATAAAGGATTTTTTTTTTTTGTTCTTTTGTTTCTCTACAACAATGTCAGTTAATATTTACAACGAGCCCTAAAAATAATTTAATAATAATCATAATCATACACACTTTCTACACACTGTAGGCAGACCTAGTTCTTGGGCAGAGCACAATGTGTGCTGATTGGCTAACAGTCGCTAAGGAGCAGGAGTCTGGAGGAGGGGGCGGGGTCACAGAGAGGAAGTGGTGGAGTCAACAATCTCTCTTCCGTTGCACACCGTCGGAACGTACTGGGCGCTCACGGATGCTTAAGAAAGAAAGAGCGAAAGGAGAATTAGACAAATGCAAAGAATGTATGGAAAAAGGGAAGAAAAAGCGGTGGGACATATGAAGTAGTTTTATATCATGGTAAAAGCATATAGTAGTGGCTTAAAAAGTGATGTCCGGTGGGGATATTTGTTTTTAATGACCTACGAGTTCGATTAAACCATCAAAATATGAGAAACATATTTGATATATGTATTAAATATTTTAAATATGAAGGAAGAAAAAAACACTAAACTTGGTTAAGGTATTTATCAGTCAAAATTATTTGGCAAAAATGGCAAACTACAGCTATAGGTTTTATTTTACTATGTAAAACAAAAAAAAAAGCTTACAAGAAAAAGCATACATTGTATGGAGCTAGAAATATGACAATATGATCTAAATTTGAATTATTGACAAGTGTCATTTAACAGAACTGAATATTAAGTGCCATTTTGTATAGATTTGATTTTGAATTTGTTAAACTTGAATCCTGGACATTTGAAATTGAAAATTTTTTCTACATATGTATGTTCAAACAGCTTATTTTTTGTTCTGAATTCTTAGACTGCAAATATTCACTTCTTAAAAATACAGCTTCAAGTTTCAACATGAATAACAAATTCAAAATACCAAATTCAATATTCTAAAATTAAAAATTCTGCAGAAATTCAGATCGTACTGAAAGTAGGTCAGAGGTCCAACTTCCGGGTTCCACAGGGAAGAGTAGAGGATCTCGGAAAAGTCGAACGTTGCATTTTGGCCAATTACAGAGCAGTAATAATTCTCAGCATGTGAGACATTTATCTCTGGGGGTCTCTGCTACGCCTATTTGTTTTAGTATAAAGTATATTTAGTATGGAAGTGATTAGCATGCGTAACAGTCACACGTGACTCTATAATTACTCAATTTCTGCTGCATTCTGTTATCGAAGTTGGATGTTAGGCTATTTCACTCGCTGGCGTTTTCAGCTCAAGAACGTCACAAATGATCATTCAGATATGTGTAACATAGCAGGCGCGATTACATGATTTATTTCTGCTCAATATCATGCAAATTGAAGGTTTATTAAATTAAATCAGAAGGGATGTGTCTGTGACCTATTAAAAATACCATGGTAGCCTGTTCATGGTCACATCGCACCTGCTGTGCTTCTGTGAACGGAGAAAAACAGACTAAATTAAAGCCTGTAAAAGGAATAGGTCTAAATGAAATATAGGCTATGTTACTCCAATTAATTAACAGATCAACAAAAGAAAAAACTGAGTAGTATAGGCTGTGCTGAATTTTGGTTAAGTTTTGCACTCCACACCTGTTCACGGAAATGATAGAAAGCGCATCCTGTTTATTTTCTTTATTTAACAAAAGCACAGTGTTTTGTTTTTATTTGTAAGTGTTAACAAATAAACATAAACGCACGCTTTAAAGTTTTCAATGATGATGTGTTATCTGTATGACCATAAATGACGGAGTATTATAGCCTTCTGCTGTTTAAGGAAAAAATCCAAGTGATCGCGCCGGCGCCTCACGCCTGTACAGTGCACACAACAGGCTATCAGTTGCATTGTTAAATTGACATCACAGCCTGTTCATCAAAATAAAATGCAGTCGACTGAACGTAGCCTATAAAAATTACACTGCTCGAGTTCAGCGCGACCACCACCTCACTGTGGTGTTATGCCAAGCACATTTTTGCTCACGTGAAGAATGCTATTTTTCGAGGACACTGAAAAAGAGTGAAGTACAAAAACTGGTTTACTAAGTAAAAGTTTAGCAACCAAACGTTAGCCTGCATCTCAAATAATATGGAAACATTTGGATTAGTGCTGAATGAGAGAAAGCCTCACGCTGTTTGTTTCACTTTTAAATACATTTGTTTTGGCTTTGCATTTAGGCTATATGTGGTTTATAATAAATGCTGCTATAATTAGTGCTTTATTTTACAATTTTAGCCTATATAATTGATTAGTCCTATTTTTTTTCTATATTTACTCGCATTATATATTTATATATACGTAATATATAGTAAGCCTATTACCTATATAGCAAATGGCAACTAAAATAGCCCAAATAAATGTTTTTAACATTATACCAAAAGTTATAGGCCATAATGTGTTTACACAATGATAAGTAGAGGCTGCAATCAAGAGAGCTTTACTCAGTCCATTTTAAATTCTAATTTTTGCCGCCTCTGAAATAGGTTAAATCATATAGCCTACTAGCAAAGTTCAAGTAAATATGCTAGAAAAACGTTACTCATTCAGTATGTGCATAAATCACATGGACGGAAAAGGAACATAATTGTCTAAAATGTAATTTATCTGACACAGAGATGCACATCTTTAGAGCAAAGATCCATCAGGAAACACCACCCATTCACTGCGTCTTCATGTACAGTTTTTCTTTTGCGTGCAGAAGTCGTTCGCCAGAGATGATAGCGTAGGCTAAACTGAATGCCAAATTCAGAAATCACTTGTGCACAACGGGCAGGTAATAATAATAGTAATAATAAAATTAATAACAAAGATTCTAAATGGGCTAAATAAATGAAAGTGAGCTAGGCAGCGGACCAAATCAGTCTCCCGACCAGCCGGATTTCTCCCTGAGTTTCCGATGGCCAGTCTGGGCCTGTGTTCATCCCACAATACAAATGATGTTAAGTTATCATCAAAAAAATATAGGCTACATAAAATCCTGACATTATCCTGATGGGACCAGCTGCACTGTCTGAAGTGAGCAGAGATAACCAGTAGAGCCTGGCTGATCTGACAACTCCACAAGTGAAGCAAATAATTTTACCTTGTGCAGTCTTAAAATGGGTCATTGTTGGTTCAATGGCTCCCCGCTTTTTAAATTATTTTATTTATTTATTTAGCGGGGCATGGCACTGTCTGAGTGAACATGACAGTCATCCAATTGTGTTTGTGGTGTTTGTTGGAATTTGGAGTGTGAATTAGCCGTTAAATGCCTTAATAAGCCTACAATTTGCATGATATTGAGCGAAAATAAATCATGTAATCGCGCCTGCTATGTTACACATATCTGAATGATCATTTGTGACGTTCTTTAACTGAAAACACCAGCGAGTGAAATAGCCTAACATCCAACTTCGATATTAGAATGCAGCAGAAATATAGTAATTATAGAGTTACGTGTGACTGTTACGCATGCTAATCACTTCTAAATGTACTAAATATACTTTACTAAAACAAATAGGCGTAGCAGAGACCCCCAGAGATAAATGTCTCACATGCTGAGAATTATTACTGCTCTGTAATTGGCCAAAATGCAACGTTTGACTTTTCCAAGATCCTCTACTCTTCCCTGTGGAACCCGAAAGTTGGACCTCTGACCTACTTTCAGTACGATCTGAATTTCTGAGTAGAATTTAGAATATTGAATTTGGTGTTTTGAATTTGTTATTCATGTTGAAACTTGAAGCTGTATTTTTAAGAAGTGAATATTTGCAGTTTTCAGAACAAAAAATACGCTGTTTAAAAATATATATGTAGAAAATTATGCCATAAATTTTAAATTTCAAATGTCCAGTATTTAAGTTTAAAAAAAAATCAAATTCAAATCTATATAAAATGACACTTAATATTCATTTCTGTTAAATGACACTTGTCAATAATTCAAATTGACACAATTCAAATTCAGATCATTTTGTCATATCTCTAGCTCCATAACATTGACGACAACATCATCAGTTATAAATATTTTGTTGGTTCTCTCTTGTTTTGCATGTGTTCATAATTTCTTTCTATGACAGCCTGGCCAAAATTTAACAAATAACAATTGACTCCAAGCATAACTATGCATACAAAATCTTTAACAATTTTTATAGTCTTTGAATAAAGGGTGAAGATGCCAATTTTTCTAGGCCGGACATCACTTTTGGCCACTACTGTGTAATATATTATAATGTAGTTATATTGGCAAGAAATTCAGGTTACACTTTATTTTAAGGTGATGTAATTACATTGTAATTACTCAAATAAGTACTGAGTAATATTAGTTAACTACATCTACTTACTATAGAGTTACAGTTACACTGTAAAACCGATAAGTTACAGTAACTCAAACCATTTGAGGAAACTGACTGCCGTAAACCATTTAAGTTTTAAAACCAATAAGTATGAGTACTGTAAACTCATATACACTGAGTTAAATTCACTTGATATTTTAGTGTTGGTTTAGTCAATCATTAGAGTAAACTCAACTTATAAATTTTAAGTCTATTTTATTCATTCAGTTTGAATTCAGGTAACAAATTTAACTAAGTCTTAACAACTAGGGTTTGGTTAAAGGTTAGTTGTAATTATGCATAATTTACTGTTATTACTATAGTAAGTCCATGTAGTAATATGTAACTACGCTACTTTAAAATAAAGTGTTACTTAAATTCAATCCAAAAATGTTTTATATATTACGTAACTCTGCAGTAATGCATATTTTTGTGATTATCCATTTCTTTTACATTTATGTATTTATTTGATAACACTTTACAATAAGGTTTCATTAGTTAACATTAGTTAACTACTTTAGTTAACATGAACTAAGAATTAACAATACTTCGACAGCATATTAATATTAGTTCATGCTAATTTCAATATTTACTAATCCATTATAAAAATCAAATGTATTTGTGAACATTAGTTAATGTACTGTGAACTAACATGAACAAACAACGAACAGCTGTATTTTTAATAACATTAACAAAGATTAAGAAATACTGTAACAAATGTATTGCTCATTGTTAGTATGTGTTCGTTAATACATTATCTAATATTAACAAATGAGACCTTATTGTAAAGTGTTACCATTTATTTATTAATTTATGTTATATACTGCACCTTTTGACATATGGTAAGTAGTAGGCCATCATTTATCAAGGTATTCCATGCACATAAAAATATACATACTGTGTATGCATGCTATATACCGCAGCAAAAGTGATAGTACTGTATATTAGAATGCAACTCTGAACACAGTCAGCCACTGATGGCCGACTTCAAAAGACACCACAAACTTTTCACAAAGTTTACCGACAACTTTTCCGCCATTTGATTCTCCTCTCATCACCTCCCTCCCCCTCTTTTCCCTCCTAGTGCGTGACTGTATGTGATCTTTGCTCTGCACTGTGTCTTTTCTTCTTTGCAGTGTCTGTCATGTTATTTATTAGACGAATGAAATGTAAATAAAGATGAAACTGTTTACCTGATCTGTTTTTGTGCTTGTGAATAATGCATTAGAGCAGAAGCTGTTGTCTGTGCACACATGGGCTTATTACCCACCATCAGCGGCAGAACGGCTCTTGCACAACTGCTCTGTGTGACAATGCTGACATTAAAATCCTCAGTGTAAATTGGCATATCAAAGGGCTGTTATCACTACAAACCGCCTGTGTAAGCACTGCAGAAAGTTCAACATTGACAACCAGTTGGCCTTGTGCGTCACTTTTATTTAGAGCACAAATAAATTGCTTTGCAGCATTTTTCTTAATTTATGCCGTTTCTGTGTTTTTTTTTGTTTGTTTTTTTGTGGGTTGTGCCATCATGGTTGCAATTTTGCATGCTTGTGTATGTTATATATTATCACATTAGACACATAATGCCATAACCATGATAAAATCAGCAATATCAGCCGCCGAAATTAAAATTCCCGAATAAATGGGATAACCTTTTACAGGTGAGAATGTGTTGGTTTGTGTTTTATATGTATTAACTCAATATTACAGGTTTTTAAACTATGGTAACTTTTAAATGTTATGTAAGCTGACGCCATTATATTGTATTATGTTAGTTTATTCATATATGTGTCTAACTACAGTTGCAGACACACAGTCAACTTTCTCTCGAATGTTTACGGACCGACTTTGACCGTTCCAATATGGTGGACACATATACATATAGCGGCCCATAGAAACAGCTGCAAATGAGGCATCTATGTGTAATGTCAGAAATGTACTACTTTATAAATTAGCAATATTTTCTTCCTAGACTGACTTTATTTATTTAGCATCAACACTTTTAATATCCAGCGCTTTTTTTTTATTACTTTTTTGCCCCAGTCCTTTCTCTTGACCCTGGTTAAAGCACATTGGTAGGGCACATTGGTAGGGTCATGCATCATATTCTTAAATAAGTTTCCTGGGTAGTTGCCAAGTGGAAACCAAGTCTGATTGCTTAGAACAGTAATAAGTTGGAATAAATAATAAACGGTTACTCTGGGAAATCATTACGAAAAAGTGATAAGACAACTGATGATAGCAGTGTACAGAATTTTGATTTATTTATTTATTGATTTTTCTCTGAATAGTGGCATGATTTATACATATTTTATCTGAAGTTAAGTATTTCTATTTATTTTTATTTATTGATTTAGTTTAAATTATTTTACTAAAATTCCAATAAGAGATTCTGGAGGTAAAAAAGTGACAAAGATAAAGAAAAGTATGGAAATCAATAAAGATCAATACATAGAAGATCTCTCCTCAGTAAGTCACACAACTGACCGTTCGTAAGGACCTGCCCTCTTTAGTTACTGTTGCTATGTCCGACAAGCCATGCCACGCTCACGTCATGCATCATATTCTTAAAAATACATCGCGGAGCAAAGAGGACAATGACAACGTGTCAACAGACAAGACAGAGCAGGTTACTTTTTATATGAAACAAAGTCTCAAATTTTGCAATTTTAAAGAAATTTAAACAATAAATACCGTTTTGTGGCTCGTAAATGTGTCGTGACAGATCGATTTAGCGCCTCAGTTCAAGCGACTCCTGAATCGATCATCTCTTCCTACTAGTTAATTTATAGTATCAAATAAATATGAATGAACATCAGAAGGTATGTTGTTTCATCTGCGGAAAGACGTCAGTACACACCATTTTTCAAGTTCAGGTCCACCGATGTTAATCTACTAACTCTCCTGTCTGCTTTGTCGGACATAACATCGGATTCTGTGTTATGATTGGTTAGATTGCGTGTCAATCAAACTCCCGGCGAAGGGTCAATTTGCAGTATTTTTTTTGCCCATGGCACAAATGTGACAAAGTAATACAAAAAAGCCAGTGTTCAAATGTTTATATCTAATATACAGTATCAGTTTGTTTGTGTGTAGATCTCACCATGGGATGCGTAGCTTGTGGCCGGCCCGCTTACACTGAACCGGTTCATGTTTAACCGATGACTGGTGACGTTCTTCTGAGGCTGGAACATGATGATGTGGACTTTGGGGGCAAACATGCAGCCCAGCACCACAAATCCGCTCAGACTGACAGATATACACATGGTTGTGGTTTGGACCTGAAAGACATAGGACAAACACAATTCATTTCTCACCCATCATTGTCTCTATGGTGATTCCCATTTATTCTGATAATCAGAAGCTATTAGCTGTGACTATCAAGAAACCGTTGGTTAATAAAGAGGTAGAGCACGGGGGTATAATAACAGTGACATTTAGCAAAGTGCTGCGTAAATAGCATTTGATTAGAAGTAGTTGAACGTCTCCCATTAGCAACATAATTTTCCTCACTCCAGTTTTAGATCTTCGTGTTGTTCCCCGCAATCCCCCGTCAAGGCGCACCGCTGTGAGTGAAGGGATAGGAGGATGGATATTACACTAAACTGAACAGGGATCTCTCAACCCCAGGGGAACACAACGCTGTTCCGCTTAAGGAATGATTTCACAAAGAGCTAAATGAACAGTATTATCTGTTTCAGTTAGACCTTTATCTCAATATGATTTATCAGTGGGTTTAAATAAGTTCCCTATTCGCGTATGTTCATGTCCTGCTAAAAATACGCAAACCGATTAGCTGTTCTATTAGTCTTGCTCATATTTTCTGCAGTGCAATCAGTGTGAGCCATCTACAAAGCTGTCCTTATTCTGTTGTGTTCTACTCGGTCGGTTGGTAGCTCTGATCTCGCGGCTGCATGCATTTGCACTCGGATTTCTGTTTCTTTCAACTATCCTGCGTCTCCATAGGCATCAGCATTGTGGGCAAGCAGTCTCTGAAGGCCGTGTCTCTTGAGTAAAGAACCTCTCTTCACACTTCATTGACTGCGGCCTAGTAAGACCCATTTTTGTCCAGCTCCCTGCAAGAATTCCTCCTTGTGTCAGCAGGCCATCTACGGCAATGCTGTTTGGGTACTTCAAGTTTCCTTTGGATTCACTCGGTGTGGTGAATGACAAGCTCGGTTATAGACACGCTTAGGCATTGTCACACTGCATCACTCGATGTTATATATTTGTTGCATCAGTGAGCTATTGAGAAGTTGTCTGTTGAGGGTATGTGTTTGCTGAAGATTTAAATTTGTCAACAGATTTCTATCTGACAGTTCTGCTTACTTGGTGTAATTCTGAATACACGTAACAGCTATCCGAACAGCAGGCGTCTTGCGGTCCCACAAGCATGGATACAAGACAACATTGTCTGTTTTGCATGTTAATGGATTTTTTTCTGGTTCCGCTTTTCAGCTCAGATCAGTTTGATTCATTCTCACTAAAGTAGATTAAATCTAGCTGTGTTCAGTTAGCTTCAGGTACTTTAAATTGATTTGAGCAGTGTTTCTGCTAATGTCAGACAGGACTGGGCAAAATACAGTTAAGAATTGGTTACTTTTAAATTCATGAGTTGGATTTTTAATTGATTTGGCCAGACCCCAAAGGAAGTTGAATTTATTTAGATTTGTACTGTAACAAATATGGATGAAAAGTGAAAAGTTAAAGAAAGATGTCCCCCATCCTCAGAATTGGGGCAGATGTTCCCCAGTGGCATGTTGTTGTGGGTGGTTTTATTAATATAATCATTAACATGAATCGTTATTATTTAATAATTCCAAGAATTAGATTTGTCATATGCTATAGGCCAATTGAATGGAATTATTCAATTTGAATTCATAGTATGATTTGAATTCAATTTGAATTCGTAGTGTATATAATATATATATATATACACTGCATTCCAAATTATTATGCAAGAGACAAATCAGTAAGATTTCTGTACAATAAACATTCAGATTTTAGTTTTTCTAAGAAAATGTTTGTTTCTGGCCAGTGAAAATGTCTTTTTAGATAACTGGTATCAATCTCAGACAAAATAATTTGCCAGATCTATGGAAACCCTACTTAGAGGTTGTTCCACATTATTAAGCAAGTCACAGTTCTCATGCAATATGGGGAGGAAGAAATAACTTTTTGAAGATGAAAAGCATGAAATGGTGCAATGTTGTGCAAAAGGTATGAAAACAACTAATATTGTGTGAAACTGAATGGAGATTATCGAATTATCATAAGATTTGTGAGTGATTTAGAACACAGCAGAACTCGGTCAGATAAAGGCTTATTGAGGAAAGTTCCTGACAAAAAAATGTATTGTATTAAAAGGGCAGCTATAAAAAAAGCCAGTGTTGAGCAGCAAACAGGTATTTGAAGCTTCTGGTGCCTCTGGAGTCTCAAGAAGCTCTCCATGCAGGCTGGTAGTTGTGCGTAAAGATGCATTTCAGCCACTCCAAACCAAACCTCACAAAGAGAAACATTTACAGTGGGTTTAGAAATACATTAAGACTCATTTTTAAATAGTTTTATTCACTGACTAATGCCATACTACAATGGATGGATTTCTGGATGGTTGGTGAATGGCCACCACGTTCCAACAAGACTGCGACGTCAGCAAGGAGCTGGTGGGTGATGATTTAGGCTGGAATACTGGGAAGTGAGATGGAGGGTATTAAAATGACTTTTGTAAGATATGTGGAGTTCATAACTGGCCATTTTCAGCTATGGTATAAAAAGGAGGACAGTGCATAGTACAGTGCACTATTGTACAATGCACTATGCACTATCCCATGCTGCAAAAAAACACCACAGCAATAAAAATTGTTTGAAAATATATTTCTACACCCACTGTAAATGTTTCTCTTTGTTAGGTTTGGTTAGTGGTGTCTAAAATGCATCTTTACGCACAACTGCCAGCCTGCATGGTGAGGTTCTCAAGACTCCAGAGACACCAGCAGCTTCAAATACCTGTTTCCTGCTCAACACTGGCTTTTTTTATAGCTGCCCTTTTAATACAATACATTTTTTTGATAGGAACTTTCATTAATAAGCCTTTATCTGACCAAGTTCTGCTGTGCTCTAAATCACTCACAAATCTTATGATAATTCGATAATCTCCATTCAGTTTCACCCAATATTAGTTGTTTTCATGCCTTTTGCACAACATTGCACCATTTCATGTTTTTCATCTTCAGAAAGATCTTTCTTCCTCCCCGTATTTCATGAGAACTGTGACTTGCTTAATAATGTGGAACAACCTCTAAGTAGGGTTTTCATAGATCTGGCAAATTATTTTGTCTGAGATTGATACCAGTTATCTAAAAAGACATGGATAAATAAACAAACAAACATTTTCTTAGAAAAACTAAAATCTGAATGTTTATTGTACTGAAATCTTACTGATATGTCAATTGCATAATAATTTGGAACGCAGTATATATATATACCGATCAAATATAACATTATGATCACTGACAGGTGAAATGAATAACACTGATTATCTCTTCAGTGGGTGGGATAAGGCAGCAAGTGAACATTTTGTCCTCAAAGTTGATGTGTTAGAATCAGGAAAAATGAGCAAGCGTAAGGATTTGAGTGAGTTTGACAAGGGCCAAATTGTGATGGCTAGACAACTGGGTCAGAGCATCTCCAAAACTGTAGCTCTTGTGGGGTGTTCCCGGTCTGCAGTGGTCAGTATCTATCAAAAGTGGTCCAAGGAAGGAACAGTGGTGAACCGGTGACAGGGTCACCAAGGCTCATTGATGCACGTGAAAGGTGAAGGCTGGCCCGTGTGGTCCGATCCAACAGACAAGCTACTGTAGCTCAAATTACTCAAGAAGATAATGCTGGTTCTGATAGAAAGGTGTCAGAATACACTGTGCATCACAGTTTGTTGCGTATGGGGCTGCATAGACCAGTCAGGGTGCCCATGCTGACTCCTGTCCACCGCCGAAAGTGCCAACAGTGGACATGTGAGCATCAGAACTGGACCACGGAGCAATGGAAGAACGTGGCCTGGTCTGATGAATCATGTTTTCTTTTACATCATGTGGATGGCCGAGTGCGTCGCTTACCTGGGGAACACATGGCACCAGGATGCATTATGGGAAGAAGGCAAGCTGGGAAACTTTGGGTCCTGCCATCCATGTGGATGTTACTTTGACACGTACCAACTACCTAAGCATTGTTGCAGACCATGTACACCCTTTCATGGAAACGGTATTCCCTGGTGGCTGTGGCCTCTTTCAGCAGGATAATGTGCCCTGCTACAAAGCAAAAATGGTTCAGGAATAGTTTGAGGAGCACAACAACAAGTATGAGGTGTTGAATTGTCCTCCAAATTCCCCAGATCTTAATCCAATTGAGCATCTGTGGGATGTGCTGAACAAACAAGTCTGATCCATGGACTCCCCACCTCACAACTTGCAGGACTTAAATGATCTGCTGCTAACATCTTGGTGCCAGATACCACAGCACACCTTCAGGGGTCTAGTGGAGTCCATGCCTCGATGGGTCAGGGCTGTTTTGGCAGCAAAAGGGGGACCAACACAATATTAGGAAGGTAGTCATAATGTTATGCCTGATCGGTGT